>WBNM01022788.1:54012-73880 GCA_013399055.1 Ramphastos sulfuratus | reverse complement strand
TTTGGGCCCTTCACCACACTGGTGTGTCCTGGTTTTCCTATGTGCAAAAGGATGAGAGTTGGTTTTGCCCACCCCAACTCTCATCCTCCCCAACCCTCAGTGCAGCATGCTGTTTTCCCACCTTAGTCTGAGCTCTGTCAGGCTTGATACTGCCATGCCCTGGACAGCTACCCCTTAGGCACTTGCTGTTTCCCAGCATATAGCTTCTCCTGGGGCTTGATGATTCCAAGAAATTGCTACCTTTCCTTTCATGGCACTGCTCAGCTGACACCCTTTTCTAGCCAGCCACTGACTTACCTGGTGACTGATATATTTAAGACCTCAACCAGTCTTTCATATTTGATTGAAATTGGCTGGTAGGTTCAAAAATTGTTAGACAGCAAAGAATTGGAGAGGGGAATACAGAGGTGGCTAGGAAAGATAAAAATACCTCTCCTCTTGAATCTATACCTAATCAAAGTTTAATTAAAGTTTGTCAGGAAAGTCACCTGTGTGAGAATCCTGATTTATGCTCCCATGATTTAATCATATCATTATCTGACTTTCTGCCTGAGAAATCTAGGTTTTACTCTGAGCTTATAGACAACTCACCACATATTTTGTGTAAGGATCAGAAGTCCTCAGGATGGTGGTTTTGCAAGCTTAGAGTAATATTTTAGCAAGAAATACACAATGAATTTTATTTCTTGTCTTCTGTTGCTTTGCCTCCTGTTACTAAGCTATATGAATTAAAACACTTTTATAGACAGTGACCACAGAAAGCAATACATAATTCAAAGAGGTCCTGCTTGGACCTGCTTTACTCTCCTAAATTTTTCTTTTCTGACAGCTTTCACTCTTTAGCTGCCTTTCAAAAATCAGTTTAGTGCTTGTTTAAGAGCCTTGTTGACTTTGAACACTGTGACTGCAGCAAGGATATTGATGGGGAGGTTGTCCTGGGGAAGGCTGGGAGAGGGCAAGCCAATTCAGGGCTATTGCTGGATCTCAGTATGAAAAGGTTAACAATAAAAGATTTAATAAGGTAACTGCTTTAATGAGACAGAACAGGAAGAGAAATATAGATAGTGAGCAAATGTTATGCCTCTTCAGATGATGGGTACTCATTTAATGGATTTTCCCTCACCATGCTTCTCAGGGCAGATCCTGTCTGTGGAGAGAAGATAATTTTTTGATCATTCAAGATATTGTGTAATACAAGAACTGTGTTGTATGCCAGAAAATAACACTATGCCTAAAGGATGCTTACATGAGAACTTCTTGCTACCCTTTCAGATGAAGTCAAGGCCAAGCAGGTGTTGTGATCACCAGTACTGAGTGGGAGGTGCCTGCAGGCTCCCTGATCCAACAAGCTGGTTGAGCTCATCCTGCTGCCCAGGGACATGTGCAGCACAACCTGCTCTGAAGGCATGAAGGATGTGCAGCCCAGCACAGGACTGGCTTGTGCCTGTTCAGGTTAACCACAGTTCACTTTCTCTTGAATAAACAGCACTCTCCTGGTCAGGCTCAAGACACAGCACATCTTGATCCATATAGATATTACCTTCCCAAAGCTCTGTTATGAATTGCAGATTACCTAGGGGTTTCTCAAGACCTAAGTATGAGCCTTAACAAGAGCAGATGTGGCCACTGCAGGATCATCAGCTTATTGAATGCAGTGTCTTCAGCAACACTTCCAGTACAGATGTGTGCCTTTTAAGATTTTCCTCTGTATCTTCCATTTAAAAACAAGCTAGTACATATCAAATGTGTATGAATAATTTTAAAATGTCACCAGAGAGTTACATTAATTATAGTTGTAACACCAATTACAAACACACAAAAGGAAACAAGAAGATTCGTGAATCTTCTGGCTGTATCTCTGAACCTGATTAGTATAGCCTCCAACCATGTCAAAATGCTTCATTAATAAACCTCTGAATCATTTGTACTCCTCTGTGACTGATAATCATGACTCAGTATTAAAAGCTAGAGGAGTGAACTGAGTTGGTGGTAAAGGCATGAAATTGCTTGCTGTCTCCAGGTTCTGCCACGGACTTGCATGCACAGGCTGTCATCTCTGCAACTCAGTTCTTCATTGAAAGGCAGTGCTCCTCAACACCTTGACATCTATGTTAGTCATAGAATGGATTGTGTATTGCAATGATCTGTGAGCCCAGCAGAGTCTTCTAGGTAGTCTTGAAGTACTTGAAAGAAAGAAAGAAAAAGAAAAAAATGTTCACAGCTGGAAGTCCTCAAATGCAGAATGACTTTAGGTACAAATGTTTCACAAGGAAGAATTTTGGAAATAGCTGTAGTGCTTGGGAATGGGAGGGCATGGTTTTGAGGAAACAGCAGTTAAGAGTTCATAGGAGAAGGATAGGTAAAGGAAGAGGGAAGAAACATTGAACAGAGTTAAGTTTAAATGAACAGAGGAAATACTGGGATAATTCAGGGAAAGGAAATTGCTAACAGATTATGTGGAGAGAGATTAATGAGAAAAGTGAATGCAGAAATGCTGGTAGGAAATCAGAGAAGCCTTTAATGAATGGGGAAAATAACTACAGTTACCGTACTCCTCTCATAAGATCCTAGGCAAAACTAATATCCACAGATGCCATCATATTCAGATTGATTCTGATGACAAAGATACATTTTTGCTGCTGCTGGTTTTCTTGCAGGGACACATCAATAATGCATACCTTAATTACATTGTACTACAGAACCTATATATTAGAGTGATGCCACTTTGGTGATGAATAGAGAGGTCTGTCAGTTTGTCATATTGCAAAGCACAGTACTGGGAAAAGCCCAGGCTGCCTATCTAAAGTTATAAAGCCTGCTCTGTAAGAGAAGACTGAAAAATATGTATTACAAAATACATCATACTGAACAGTAGTAGGTCTCTAGCATGAATAGTGTGCTGAATTCTGGCCTCCTAATTATGCCTTAGATATATTATTGGATGTACCTGAAGAACAAGGAGTGACAACAAAAGAGAAGAAAGATAAGGCTTGCACAACAAAAACCATTACAAACTTGTTACCCTAAAAATCAGGGGGGAAAAAATCAGGGAAAAAAATTATTATAGTTTAATGAATTTAGACACTGGAAATATGTTTATCTGATTTTTATAATATTTTCATAAATCCATCACAGAAAGAAAAGCTGAGGCTGTCTACATCACCTATTTTCAAGTAGCTTAAAAAAATCTGAACCAGTTCTTTTGCATATTGGCATATATAACACTTACTGTGCTATACCACTAACATATTTTCACAATACAAAGATGGTAAGATTCTCTCCTTGAGAAAATGTCAGTCAAAATCCTGCTTACTCCAGCATATCATAAAATCCCAGTTTAACAAACTTTTCTCTTAGCTTTACATTTTGACTATAGCTAGATGTGACATTGGTTCCCTATACAGAAATTTTGACTGTCAGGTTTTTTTATTATAAAACTTACTTGCTTAGAAGCAAAACTTGTGTAGGAATGTTGCCTTTTAATTTCTTACACTTGCAAATCTAAGGCTGAAACGTGGTCAGCCCACAAATGCTCTAACTGGAGAGTGGTAACTGATCACTGGTTGACATCTGAAATGACCCTACATGGGAAGAAGTATCACAGTATAAGCAAGGTTGGAAGAGACCTCAAAGATCATCGTAAAGTTGGTTATTGCCTTGTTTTTTCCTCTTCCTTGCTTGGTTTTAGACAAAGACCTTAGAAAGAAGAGAGAGCATCTTCTTCTGAGACCTGATCTGTAGCTATGGAAAAAGTATTCAGTTACATTGACATGTCATCAAATGCACCATATGGACTTCATGGGCTATGTTCATGACATCTTGTAGGAGAATTTCCAAGAGCATCTTCAGGACATGATGATATGCAGGCTGTGTTGTCCTTGAGGCTCTCTTGCAGAGATGTAGGTTTTGTGCAGTTGGGCATCTGATCTCTGGTACTCCATCCAGTTCTCTCAACAGTGTCCTATCATGGAATCCATCAGACTCACAGGATGTTCCCACGTTCTTTTGAGGTGTGACATTTTATCTTGGGGCCCATGCCCTCATGCACAGCACTGCTTTTGATAGGTCCAAAGCACAAGATGCAATCTTTCCATTTCTAGGTGCTAGTGATGCTGATCAGAGAGGTAATTTCCAGGAATGACTCCTCTCCTTACCTGCTGCATAAAAAGTTTGATTCTTGACAAACCCACATCTCTACTGAATCCAAAGACTAAGTTGTGATGCCTGGAGAGCACAAATATTGCCCTGCCCTCCACAAGGGGGATGTCAGTATCACTGAGTAAATACTACAACAGACATTCTAAGCAAGCCAAATGTACCTGAGCCAACACAGACCCAGGGGCTAGGTTCAGTTGCTAACACAAAAATACAAATTGCCACTTCTGACAGTGGGAATTCTGAGAAGTCTGAAACTTCTCTACAAGGGAGACAGATGCAAGGCAGCAACTGAGAGAGAACCATACCCTTCTTAGGGTTTTAACTAGAGGCCAAGTGGGCACTCCAAGGCATCAGGAATGGTGCTAGATGCATATGTGTGGACAACTGAGGTAAGTTCCAGGTGACAAGGACACTAACCCTGAGAAATGTTGGGCACTGTCAAATGCTTCAGAAATGCTGTTCAGAACAGGCTGGATGACACAGAATGGCCCCACCAGGGACAGTCAGAACATGATTACTTTCAGCCCCACTTCTCCTACCATGCACTAACCCCTTGGTAACCCCCATTATATACAGATCTCTGCCACAGCCATAGACTCCTCTAATCCCACAGTCCAGCTTCCATATATGCCTTAAGACATGCAAAGTCCAAGTCACAGGTGTCAACCAAGCTGGCATTCTTATAATGTGGAGAAAGATCCATAGGGGTTAGGTGCTTCATATGGTATCAGAGGGACTCCAAGGCTGAATGGCACAGTAAAGCAGAGCACCCACTTCCTGACTACCAAAGGTTTTCCCTCTCACCTTCCAGGATGTCTTCAAAGTCTTCCCCACCTCCTCACTCACAACTGAGAGAAACCCTTCCAGGAGCTGTAGAGTCATGCACAGTCCTGCCAGAGCTAGTAGTGGCACCTGTTCAATGAAACTCTTCTTGAACCTCAGTGGGGTATTCAGATGCCTATGTATCTGTAAGTGAGCAGAGCCTGTGTCAAATTCCAGTTCCTGTTAGGCACAAGCAGGCTGCTGTGTCTAGGAGACTTCTATGTACAAAGAGATGGTTGGAGAAGGGACTGTTTCTGACTGTTAGCTCTCAGACTGCTTTTTAGGGCACAGTTTCCTGGCTCCAGAATCATACAGTCTTCCCACTTTTGTTGGTCTGTTTCTAAGAGATACTTTTAGGTTATCACCCAAAATAAGTGTGGAAAAACTGCAGAAAACTGATACAGATTTAGTAGTTAGGCCCTTTCCACCACTGAGATGACCCAAACCAGTAGGAGAAGCAGAAGAAATCACAGGAAACATTGTAAATCTTAAGCTCAGTTTCTTGGCTATAAGGCCAAGACCTGTGACAAATGATCTTTGGAACTAGATGATCTTTGAGGTGTCTTCCAACCTAAACCATTCTATGATTCTATGATCACAAATAAAGCCTGTTCATCCAGGCAAACCAACTTTTGTAGGTCAGACAAAATTACTACCTGAAGGTAAATGAATTAAGTAGAGAATAAGATTTCTCTCCTAGTTTAAATGTTTATTTTGAAAAGCCTGAAGAGCAAAAGCATCTGCATCAGTCCTCTCAGTAAAGCCTTCCGTACTAAGTGCTTGCAATTCATGTTCTTTGTAGGGTGTCAGCTGATTCCAGGCACTCCATCTGATTGCCTGTTAAAAATAACAGACTTAAGGAAATAAATTGCAGGAGGAGGTTCACTACATAATGATATGATAAGTATCAATCTGTTATGAATTATGATTATTAATTTCTGTATGAATATTAATTTTGCTATTAATATTCAAAATTTGGGAAAATTCCCTGCAATTCTTTGGATTTTCGGTCGACAGGAAATAGTTGTACAAAGGATATTTAGGAACACATAATTAAACAGTTTAAACAATCAGAACTTGAAAATAGGAATGCAAAACCAGGAAAAATTCTAACTATGCTACAGAGGTTTAGTATCAACTCTAGCAGATGTACTCACGACGTCTTGGTCCCTGAGTAAGTTTCCTGTATAAGGATACTTCCAAAACTCACAATAATGATCCCATGGTAAAATACAAAATATTGCAGGTAAAGGGAAGGAGAGAAGAGCTGAATTCCTGCCGAGCTGCCAGTGTAAGCTGCAAACACGTGGCTGCAACGATTCCTAGTTAACGAGCCGCGAACAGGGTACTGCTCCTGGTGAAGGGTTGGTGTAGAAAAGCAGAAAGGCAGAAAAGGCAGAAAGGCACAGGGTTTCTAAATCACCTCCCATTAAATACACCATATTGAAAATGAAACAGGCTAATAGGTGTAGGGAAACATTCTGTGTTAACTGGATATGTGAGCAATCCAAGCTGTGCTAACTGCTAATTTTGAGCTGAAGTTTCACAGCCTACATGAAAAGTTTATCTGAAGGGCCAAGGACACCACCTGCAAGAGGCCCCCAGAGGAATGGGGAACAACTGGAATCAAAGCAAAACAAGGGGCATTTTGAACAGATAGTTATGAGCTATCATCTTGGTTCCCTCACAGCTCGTGCCTTAACGACTTAAACCAATTGTCGTGGTAGGCCTAAACAGGCCAAATTAGGCTTGTGAATGTCCTGGCTTATGCAGACATGTTTTTCTGCTCTCTCTCCTTCTGTTTTGGGGAGAGCAACCGCGGGAAAAGGGACAAAGGACCTGGCACCACTAAGTCTGGGGTCTGGGGTCAGCCCAGCCACTGTGGTAAACAGGGTGCACACGATTGCCTTGTGCAAAGCCCGTGATCTGCCCAAAAAAGGGTAAAGCAAGCCTATGACTTCACCCAATATAGCCAAATCTTGACNTATTTAATATTAATAAACTATATATTAATATTTTTAAAATATCGTCTCACAGTAGCTAATTACCCCTTCCGCGACACCAATTACAGAAAGCCACAATAGTTTGCATCTGGGCGATTCGGGCCAGCTGCTTGGGGCAACAGCTTGTCCCTTAATGATTTGGACCAATTGCTTTGTAATGGGCTGGGCCTGAACAGTCTGTTGGAAGGGTATATAAATGCATGTTCATATTCAATAAATTGGCATTGCTCGGATCATATTGATCTGTGTGTGGCTCTGTCCAGGATCTCCCACCAAAGAAGAGGTCCCGGTTTTGCTACAAATAGGCACTAGCATCATTGCCCTGCCCAATGAATTCAAAGCTTCGTGCCTCGTGTGACCACACAGGCACACTGAGGGGCAGCACAAGACAACTGACACGTGGTACTAAGCTCCTAGCCCTCAAGGCTTTGCTGCTCCATTGTTTGCTTAATCTACTACAACTCCTGGACCCGCAACAGGAGGAGGAGAGCAAGGGTTAAACCGGCCTGGCAGGATTTATGCCCTACCAGGACACATTCATTTAAAAAAATATATATATAAAGGTAGCTGTGTTTTTCACATTCTGTATACTTCCTAGTACTTGCCATGAGATCGAGTCATTGGTGGTGGAAGAGTTTCCTTCTCTGAAGACTTTCAAAACCCACTGGAATGCATTCCTGTGTGAACTACCCTAGGTGATCCTGCCTTGCCAGGGAAGTTTGACTTGACAATCTCTAGAGGTGCCTTCCAACCTCTAAAGTTCTGTGATTCTGTTCTGTGACAGTAGCCATAGATGTGGATGTCATAAACTCAGTGGAGCAGACAAAGAAAATCTCTACTTGAATCTATCCGTGTAAAGGAAATCTCAAATGCTGATGAGAACTTAAGGGTCTGGCTTATATTGGTCCTGAGGGTATCTTTGTCAGGGATCTGAACGTCTAATGTTTAGTTCTACTTTAACTCACTCCTTATATAAAATTGCCTTGCAGTCATGTTTCTTCTTCTTTCATTCCGAAACCGTAAGGACCACCGATCAGACATAAATGAGTCTTTGTTCACTCTATCAGAATGCTGTACCGTCTTACACTTCAACCCCCATCTTCCTGTTCAAAGTTCATTCATATTGGCTTTTGTTTTTCTGGAATTCCGCAGCCTCTCCTTCCTACCAATCCGAGCTCAGAGCACTTCCATCATTTATCTTCATGTGAGATTGCACTGGAGTGATGTGAGATGTTATCTATGAATAATTTTTCATTTTAGGTGATCCATCATACAAAGTCAGACAAGGCAAGCATTGTGAGATTTGTGTGGCAGAAATGAAGTTCTGCAGTGGCAGTGGCACAAGCTAAAAATATCAAATAGCATGTTGCATTGTCCATTTGTTGTAATCTTTAATGTTAAATATAAACACTGGATTGACCTCTCTCTCCAGACTGAGCCAGAAACACCTGTTAATGAAGAGAAAATGGTTTAACTTCTGTGAATGGAAAGGAAGACTCAGGTAACTGAAGTCTTCTGTTGATTTTTCCTGTCAGTAGTATTCTAGACAGGATACAAAATAGGCAAGGCCACAATCTTTGGTCAGTGAGCCATGGCAGTAGGTACTTGGGAGTGCATTTGATTTCTGTGGGAAAATGACTAATCAGTTCATGCCATTTCACATAGAGCAGAAGTCCACTAGAGCTGACACATGCTAGAATGAATGGGTGATTTTTGTCCTGTCTGGCCCTCTCCTAGGAACTCAAAGTACAATTAGGAAAAAATTGTAGTTCACAAGTACATACCCTATTCATTCACTGTTCAAGCGAGGAGGACAAAAAAATGTATTTTGTGAAGATTGTTTCATTCTCAGTAGCTCATGTGGTACTGAAGCTCTTATTAATGTTTGCTCTGTCATTCAAGCCTTAGACAAATATTTTAATCAAAATATTACTCTCACTGCAATTTGAGCATAAGCCCAAGGAAGGTTAAAAACAATCAGCTGTCGTGAATGCTTTGATATTAAAAATAATTTTACTTGTAGAAATTAAAGCTTTGTGAAAAATACAATTCAAAGAAAGTGCTCCCTGCTCATGAGAACATCTTGTAGAAGTGCCATGATTACCAATATTCTTCAGCTTTAAAAGGATAAACTCCTCTGCTCTCCATAGCAATTCAACCTGAAGATACCATTGTTCTTACCCACTCAGCAACTGCCCAAGGAATTATTGTTGTGCTGGTAGGCTGAAGACAGAGAAATAGGCTTTGTATAGAAGGACTTATACTTCAAAATGCTCCTTAACACACTACAAGAAAAAAAATCACTAAATAGAGGGAAGAGTAAGTGGCTGCCACAAAGGCTTGCTGATTTTGTCTCCTTTCATAGCCAATAGATAGAGGAAGATGGTCCTGCCAGGCCAGATGAGAACAGGAACCTACATCATGTATTCTGCATTGCTCCCACCTCTGCCACCTGAAGTCAGAGGAGAATGAGAAACTTTCAAATGAGGAAGAAAAGGCAATAAGGAAATAAAATAGGAATATTGATGGAGTGTGAGGGCAGAAGGAGATTCAAATGAGGAAAAGAACCAGTTACACAGCAACTTAGCATGGATCCTCTCAACAGGAGAGAACAGAGTTAATGATTTATCTTTCAAAAAATAAGGACCCAGCCAAGGATTTAATAATTCATGTCAGTTGTAGTTTAGAGCAGAATCAAGTTAATGTTGCAAACCAAGCCATGGTAAGAAGGAAATGTTTAGCAAGAGGGAATGGAGTAAGAGAAAGGTGCTGTAAATTTGGAAAAAACTAAAAAAAGGGTTTGCTGGTGAAGATGTAAAGAAAACAATGGATTTTGAAGGACGTTAGAAAAGTAAAGCTGGCCATGAGAAGCATAAGACAGGTCACAGAATTGCACA
This sequence comes from Ramphastos sulfuratus, assembly GCA_013399055.1. Taxonomy (NCBI): domain Eukaryota; kingdom Metazoa; phylum Chordata; class Aves; order Piciformes; family Ramphastidae; genus Ramphastos; species Ramphastos sulfuratus. The sequence continues at coordinate 64,000 of WBNM01022788.1, read as the reverse complement.
GCTGGAAATCTGAATTACTGAAAATATATCTGAAATGTCAATGACAATAACATTAAAGAGGGATAGGAAGAAAGAAAATTCAATTTTACTAGTCCTAAGATGAGGAAGTACAGGCCTAAACAATATCTCGTCTCATTGTCTGGAGAGTCATGGAGCATGACACAGTGTGCCTAATTTAGGCTTTAAATGTTGACTTAAAATTCAGGCAGATAGGACCCTCCTCCTGAAAGCTTTCAAAAGTACCCTCTTCACTTCATTAGCTATAGAGGAGACACATCCTATTTATAAGGAATGATGAGCGAGTGTTATGAACAGGTTTTTACTTATGAAATATAAAACATTAATAAAATTATAATATTTATTAATAAAAATATTTTCTTAACTTATTTACAGGGTCTTTATGCTTGGCTGTGCAAATAGATTACAGAATATGTACAATGCATAAGGCAGTACCAAACAATTTCAAACAATTTAGCAAAACTAGCAAATGCACACAATAAGCTTCTGGAAAGAGATTCTTGCGGCACAATGTGCTGCTTGCCCTCTAGGGGGACTCGAGAGGCTCCTTTCTGCTGAGGCACAAGGCAGTTACAGAGCAAACAGAACCAAAGCAAAGATCTTTAATTACAAAGAGGCTTTTTAGAATATTTGCTCATAAACTAGTTGTCTTGATAGGGCATAAATCCTGCCAGACTGGTTTAACCCTTACTCTCCTCCTCCTGTTGCGGGTCCAGGAGTGGTAGTAGATTGAGCAAACAACGGAGCTAGGAGCTTAGCGCCACGTGTCTGGTGCTGCTCCTCGATGTGCCTGGGTGGTCACACAAGACATGAAGCTTTGAATTCATTGAGCAGAACAATGATGCTAGTGCCTATTGGCCAGTTTCATTTTCAAAATGATGTATTTAATGGGGGGGTGATTTAGAAACCCTGCACCTTTCTGCATCAACTGCCTTTCTACATCTACTGCCTTTCTGCACCCACTGCCTTTCTGCACCACCTTTTCTGCACCAACCCTCTGCAGGGAGCAGTACCCCATTCACAGCCTCGTTAACTGAGAATCGTTGCAGCCACGTGTTTGCAGCTCACACTGGCAGCTCGGCAGCAACTCGGCTCTTCTTCCCTCTACCTGGAATATTTTGTATTTTACCATGGGATCATTATCGTGAGTTTTGGAAGTGTTCTTTTATGGGAAACTTACTCAGGGACCAAGGCATTATGAGTACATCTGCTAGAGTTGACACTAAGCCTCTGTAGCATAGTTAGAATTTTTCCTGGTTTCGCTTTCCTATTTCCCAGTTGTTTAAACTGTTTAATTCTGTGTTCCTAAATATCCTTCGTGCAACTATTTCCTATCGACCAAAAATCCAAAGAATCTCAGGGAATTTTCTTGCATTTTTAAATATTAATAATAAAAACAATATTCATACAGACATTAATAATCATAACTCATAACAGATTATTAATATAATATCGCTAGTATCTCCAGATTTCCGGGGCTGCATTATAGTCCCAGACAGTACCCCAAACACTTGGAGAGATGCTGTCGGTAGTATGATACTCATTGGAAGTTTTGGAGTGTCCTCTGGACTCTGGCAGGGTCCTGGGGCTTGCACACTCTTCTGACCTGTTGTTGATCCCTTATCAGACAGACAGTGTCCTTTCCAGGGCTCTGGACTCTTCATGGAAGTTCACAGGTGTGCAGGCAAACATGGTGTCCTGTGTCGTGGCAGCAACCTGCTCTTTCTCACCACACAGGCTGCGGTGAGGTCTCTTGACAAGTGGGCTCCCCAGCTAGGAGCAGCTCGCAGCTTTCAGTTCACACTGAGGTTGGCTGTGGGTTTCAGGCAGCTTTCATCAATGACTCTTGCTTACAGCATGAAGGCACTTAATGCGTCTCCCTGGTAAACTGAGGTGTGGCAAAGTTTCCAGGTAGACAAGCTTGAAGCATCGAAGCTTCTTGTTACACAGCAAAGCTGGTTTGAAGCAATGAGGCTTCCTGGTCCCCAAGGCAAAGCAAGATGAAGCATGGCAAAAACAAGGCACAATAAGGCAAGGCAAGTTTACGACTTCACTCATATTTATCAATTGCCTGAGTCTAATGGCTCCATTTGGCCACAGACCAATCAAAATGGCACTTTGCCAAAACTAACCATGTTAGGCGAAGCCAGGGGCTTGCTTTACCCAAATTTGGGAAAACATGAGCCTATGCATCAGGTGAGTATATGTACCTTGTTTACCACAAGATGTGAACAGGAGGAAGACAAGTCTGGGCAAGCCAGGTCCTCAGACTTGATGTCTCCATGCCTTTTGTCTTCTTTCCTGCATTGCACCCTAGCTCCAGTAGAGTGAGGGGGAGTAGGAGATCATGCCTGGACAAGCCACAACACATATCAGGCTTATTTTAGCCTTCCATAATAACTAGTAAGAGAAAATCGAGGTGTAAGTTACTTATCCTAGATCTGCACCCTCTCAGTATTCGGCAGATGGTCAGACATAGGTTAAAGAAGGTACAAGTATACAACAGAGTGTATACAGAGACTATGAAGCAAAAGATGCCTCTCAAGAAGTGGGATTCCAAAAACATAGGGAAAAAAAATACATGCCAGCATGTTGCCTGAGGAATGGAAAGACTGCAGAGCAGGAAGGATGGGACACGGAAGAGTGGTGAGTCAGAAAGAATGGAAAGAGCCAGTGACAAGAACAGAAGAGATGATGTTGCACCTCAGTAACTCTGAAAGATGATGAACCCTTCAAAATCAAGAGCTTAGCAGAGGGTATCAAGTTTTCCCATGTTCTGTATATGTCAGGGAAGAAAGAAACAGTTGTAACTTTGTAATTCAACTGTTAAAGACAGTCACATAAACTCAGACACAGTTCTAAATTTCACTTGCCCACTTAGAAGGGTATTTCCACTTGAATTTGATTCAGAACATTTACTACTTCAAAGGGATCTTGGGTTCATACTGAAAACTCGAGATATTCCTGCACTTCAGTGATGTTTGGATTCAAATTTACTGCTTATAAAGATGCAATATACAGAATTTATTTGAACTGAAGCTTTTTATTGGATCAGCTTTGTCAATGCTACGAAGAATGAAAACTGATCCTGTAAATCTGAGAGTAGTATTTAGCTCCAGCTCCACAGAGACAGCTATTTCTCTGCAAAGCATTAAAGGCAAATGCTATAAAAGCTGTTGTCCAAAGAACCCCAAAATTTTAACACTTATAAAATGTACTAGTACAGAAAAAAAAACCCAAAACTGAAACAAAATATTAGATGTCTGTCGCACCAGAGGTGATTACTCTGGAGGTGCAGTTTGGTTAAAATAAAATGTTTAACTTTAAAAAATTCAGCCACTCATGTTTTCTATGCAGTCATTCAATATTCAGCACTGTTACGGTGAACTGTGAAGTAGCAGTGCATGATCACCTGGAGTTTCTTATTTTAAATAACAATTTTCATATTACCTTCTCACCAGCATAATGTTTTCAGCAATACTCCATAGTATGATCTCTGTGATCTCAACTATAAAGTATACATTTCGTAATTCATGATTTGACTCTAAAATCTTGACCTCCATAGGGATACTGGCAGAGGAAATTGCATATGGTAACCTTGAAACAGCGATTTACCAGTGGCAGCCCTTTTAGATTCAGCCCAAAGAAAATAAGTGAGATGAACACCTTTAGAAAATCCTTCAGCCTATTGCATTTGTGTTCACATTAAAATCAGTGGGAAGTAGCTACATGACACATTAATTTTTAATCAAAAATATTTTAGCCAAAATTTGTTTGGGAAGCTACAACAAAATAAATTATACAGCTCTTCACTGTACAGCTTAAAAGAGAAAACTTAATAACACCGTGCAGCACTAAGCTGTGCTTACATAGTGATTTTCGCAGAGTGCCTTAAGGAAAATTACACATAAAGATTACAAACCCACAAATTTAGTTCGTTCAGTGAAAGCCAAGGAGAACAAATAATATTTAGGTCTGGATTTATATTCAGAAATTGAATCAACAATACAAACCTCAGTGGGCAACACACTCCAGATGTGAAAAATAGTCCCCCAGCAAAATGTCTAGATTCCAACAAATGTTAGCAGCTAAAAAAAAAAACAAGTTACCACAGTTACTACCATAGTGACATGTTGCCACATGTATGAACAAAAGGAAGTGGGTTGTGCTAGGCTAAAATAGAATGAAAGATTAAAAGTAATGTATCTCTTTTCATAACATGCCTACTGGTTAACAAATAAAAGGATGAGTGAGAGGACACTGACCTGCTGTAATTTGTTTTCATTAACATGTGTGTTGAGATACTGAGACTAGAAATTGAGTAACATCTGAAATCCATAAATGAGTAAAATTTCTGGATCTGTTGGTGCTTATAGATCATATAATTTTACAAAGCTGAATTTTAGTTTCAGCAAGCTTCTGAGACAGTAACTTCCCAAATGGATTCATATGATATTCCATGGTTTTATAACTAACTTGTATAATGGTGTCATATAAACTTGACATTATCTCTAAGTTGGAATTGCGCGGTCTGCCCTGAGCAAAGCAGTTGTCACCCAGAGGATTCTTAATGCTCTCAGGAGTCAGTAATTTCAGTAAAAGACTTTAAAACTTTTAAGCCTTTGACCACATTTCATCACGCATGCCTCAGGAGCCATATGTGGTATGCCAAACAACTATAAAAATACTTCAAAAACATTGTGACTACAACAAAATAGTCTCCCTTCCTTCAAAGCTCACAGTGGACAAGCTTTTCTACATTATTGCTTTCTTCACTACTTTCTTCACTAGGTTCAGATACATGAACGAGTTGCTGCAGGGTAAAATACTAGTACCCATCCTCTCAGAAGCAGGAGCTGTCAGTGGAAGTGTTCCTAGAATGTGACAAATGTATGAGAAGCAACTTGCTGCCACCCTTCTTAGCAGATGGCTAAGTTAAATCATAGTGCATCACATCAGTTGTGAGCTGGGGCGCATTTTTGACAGTGACCAGGGCTCAACCATTGGGCAGTTATGGTGGTTGTGTGAGTCTGAGCTTGGAGACTAACAATTCTGTCTTTGCTTCTGATCTGAGCTGTCTGCATTGGCTTCCCAATTTGTGTCACAAAGCAGTCAGAACTTCAGTTATTGTATCTCCTGCCTTCTCTTGCATAGTCAGAGAAATCACCAATACTAAAGTTGAGGAAAGATATCACCAATACTAAAACTGAGGAAACTAATCAGCAAACTAGTCTCTCACTCTCCAGTTGCCAAGAGCTGCATTTAGGAAAAAGCCCAACCCAAACCACAAAATTATAGAAATAGCTACATAAGGAAAGATCATAAGGAGAGATCACAGCATTTTGAGGCTGGCTGAGACTGGAAAGCTAAAGGGACAGGAGTTATGTATTATTTTATAATTAATTTGGTGGGCAGTGCTTTTGTTTCTTTACTATCCAGTAAGCAATGTGGTGTGATTGAGTAAAGGTAGGATGGGATCACATGGGAACTGGGAAATGCTTTTCGATGCTCCTTAGGTTTGCCGTATTTTTCTTTTGGATTATTGATGTTTACAGAAGAAGCAATTGAATTTATACTAAATCTGAAGTTGCTCATCACAGAAACAGTTAAACGGAATGACAAAAATATAATGGCAATTGGTTTACTAAAAGAGAAAAATACCATAGAACACATTAATGAGAAGAGAAGAGAAGTGAAAGACTGGTTTTATGAGAAGAACCCCCAAAGTAATCCATTCATTTTGGAGGCAGTAATTCTTTACACAGTATTATATTAAGTCAAAACCAAGATGGTGCTGTCTTGGGAGATACAGCTTGTTACAGATCAAACCAGTCTACTTTGCTGTGTCCAATGTGTGGTAATGCACAGGTAATGTGTGCTCCCTTAGGAAATACAGAATATAAATTCCATCTCCCCAGGGCTAACACTTCAGCAGATGATGAAACATATGTTAGTTAATCAGCAGTGACTCCTGTGTTTTTTAAATGAAAGAACACTGGAAGATGTATCGTGGCTATGCCTTCATGTTGCATAAGCATGAATGAATAAAAAAGCCAATGTCAACAGAATCAGCTACAGAGATTTCAGTTAAATGTTTCTCTGAAATGTGAATGCTGGGGTTTTTGGGTGAAATTAGAAAAAAGAGCTGCAGCTTCCCCTATTGACTTATTATATTACTTTAACAATTCACCTACAGCTACATACATGAATGTAATATTAAGAAATGTTGCTGACTAATAATAGTCAATTTACTGCACAGTTAAACAAAGTAATTCTTTCACCATGGATATTTATTTATAGAATAGAAGAGTGATCATGAGAGGCAGAACAGATAGACTTTTTAAGCACAGCACTGATGATTAGCACTTCAGGAGAAACCAAGAAGTGTAAGATACTTGTTTCTTGTGCAGCATCTTTCTTGATTTACTTGTGGATGTATAAAGCACAGTAATGAAGCTTCAGGAATCTGATTTGTTCTCTCACTGAAGGGTGGGGATTTCATTTTTAGAGAAGAGCGCTGGGAGATGGAAGGCCTGGGTATTTGGGGAAATTTCTTCAGATCTCAAAGTCCTGATGCCATCCATTTCCTTGGTAGTCTTTGGAAAGTGCTAACTACGTGAAATTAAACACTGACAAAAATACCATTCTTAGAAAAAAAATTCCTTATGTCTGATACTTATATGGTTGGTTCACCATTAACTGGGGATTAAAAAAAACCAAGAAGTGACTTTCTGCTGCATCAGTTTTCTTCCAGCCTTCCTCTTTCTCCTCGCACATTTAACGAATGTTACACTAGCAAGATTTTTATAAGTTCATTAACACTTAGGTTAATTGTGCCTTCATTATAAATAGCAAGAGAAGCTGCTGGAAAAGTCTGGCCAGCAGTACCACAGCATAGCTGCAGTTATGATATTAAAGCACATAGGTTACATGAGCTTAAACATTTTATTAAATGTTATCAATATTATTAATGCTAAAACTGAAAGTCAAGTCAGTATCTTCTACATTTCTCTCCATATTAGGCCTTTAATCCTCAGCTCAAAACTAAAAAATAGTGATATCAAATATTTATTAGCTCACAGCAGTGTTATAAGCCTCCAATAGTTTGTAAAATGATTTGAAAACTTCAGAAGTTTAACGTTAGATTAATTATAACAGTCCTTATTGCAATAATTATTAACTGTTTACAGTTGTAATCAGGGTGCTGAATGCCCTGCTTATTACAAGGAGGCTCGAAAAAGTTCAATTTGTTGCATAATCAGCTATCTGCTCTTCAGTACACAAGCTAAATATAGTAGAAGATGTCAGTTGCTAAATATGTCAAACTTGACAAAACAGCTCCTTTTCAACCTCAATTCTTCCAAACAAGTGCTATCAAATTCTCTAGAATTTTAGCTTTATTTAACTATCAGTATGGAAATAAACAGGCTTGAGGCTGTGTGGTTTAGATGAAAACCCTATGAATAAGAAGCAGGGATGACTGGAGGAATGCTGCCTTCCTTGCCTTTACAGACACATAACTGCCAGTGCTGCTGCTTCTGCTTCCAGCTTTGCCAAGTATTATGTTTGGGTAAGGTCTTCAGCACTTGTATCTGTCCTAGGTTTTTATTTTACAATAAGATGAATTAGTGGACATTGCTGTGGACAGTAGTAATGCTGGGAACCCTAGGGACAGCTGAGTGACTGACAAAACTAAGGTCAGAGTCATCCTCCATAAGCTTTGAGAAGCTTTGGTGAAGAGTAACAGTGACAGTCTGGAACTATTTACAGCAGCAAGAGGCACAAAATAGGATAAGAGAAAGCTGTGACTTCTTGCTGAAAATGAAATAGTTTAGCATTTCCAAAATCAAAGGTGGGAGAAGCAGGAAGAGAATGCTCCATCTGGCTTGAAGCAATTGCAAGGTCTGACAGGAAAGGGCTTTCTGTTATTTACCAGACTCTTACTTCCTGAAGAATGCAAATGAAGGGTTTCTCCAGGAGGGACAAAAGTGAACAGCTTTATAAGAATCTCTGTGTTACATGTTGAGATGAGGAGAGTTGATAGTCTCTCTAGGCCCTGAGGTATTTTGTTGTAGATCTGTTTTCTATAAAGTGATAAAAATGAGGATTTTGGTGTTCAAGGCACATTTGGACGTGGCACTTGGTGTCTTGAGGTCTGTGGTAGTGGGTTGGACTTGATGATCTTTGAGGTCTCTTCCAACCTTGCTATACTGTGATACTGTGATACTGTGATTTTTTGGACTGAATTATAGGGAAATCACAACTTTAACTTTTAATGAGTCTAAATAAAAATTCTCCATATTATGATTAAGGATGGTTTACACATGTTTTGTCCTTTAGACGGTTATGTCCTGGGATAATAACATGTTTTTTAGACTTGGTTAATCATCAGAGCTGGCAGATATGAGCAGACTATTAACCTTCTGTTTGATTGCATGTGTTTGAATCTGTCTGCTTCATGTTCATGTTCAGAACAGTGTTCTCATTGCTCCTAGAGAATGACATTAAAATGTCAGAAAACATCTGAAAATGAAGGTGACATCTTTGAGAATTGCTCAGGTTTCTTGGACCTTCATCTGATAGTGAGGAGGATAATAGTGAATAAATCCAATTGGGATGGGATTAATTTTATCTAACTTCAGACATTTAAAAGTGCAGAAGTGTCACTCAACTAGTGGTAAAGGATCTCATGCTGCACTTAATTATTTAGTTCAAGACACCTATGTTATCTGCATGTCCCAAGAGGCCAAAATCAAGGACTAAGGTATTTGTTGACCTCAAGGCAAACACAGTAAAATGGTCTGTTACTTGATGGGAAACTGCAAAGAAAGCAAATCCGTGAAGAACAGTAGGTATGATTAACTGCAGTAAGGGTGATGTAATGGGCAATTATCAGGCTCAAATAAGGAAAACTATTAGGAAGGATGCAGTGCTCATGCTAATCTTGTCTTAAGGTTTTTATATAGTGATATCTCCAGTAGAAGATGACTATAAAAATCGTAGGCATTGCTGACAATTCCTCCTACAGTTCAATTTGCCTGACACATTCCATTAGAAGATTCTGTTTTCAGTTATTTAAAATATTCCCAAAGATCAACCAAAGTTCTAATTTTTTTTCCCAGGCTGGGAATTTGTTGTTTCTTAGAATATTTTCATTANGGAGCAGCCACAACCTCCCTGGGTAACCTGTGCCAGTGCCTCACCACCCTCACTGGAAAGAACTTCCTCCTAACATCCAGTCTAAATGTCCCCTCTGCCAGTTTAAACCCATTGCCCCTTGTCCTATCATTGCAAGATCTTATAAATAGTCCTTCCCCAGCCTTCCTGTAGGCCCCCTTCAGATATTGGAAGGCTACTAGAAGGTGTCCTCGAAACCTTCTCTTCTCCAGGCTGAAGAGCCCCAACTCTTGTAGCCTGATAATACCAGGATCTGGTTGTCTTAGGCTGAACACCAAAAGTTAGTGGACACTTATTTAGACTACTTTTCTCCTTGATACCTATACCTAAACAATAAAGATCATCTTCCAGCTTCTGGATACAGGTCCCTGTCCCATCCACATCTGGACTGCAAGTTAAGAGGTCTGTCTGCTTTCCATAGAATCATAGAATCACCTTCAGATCATTGAGTCCAACCATAACCTAGCATCTTCATGTATACAACTGTTAGACCAAGTCCCTGTGATCCTCATCCATANTGATACTGTGATACTGTGATTTTTTGGACTGAATTATAGGGAAATCACAACTTTAACTTTTAATGAGTCTAAATAAAAATTCTCCATATTATGATTAAGGATGGTTTACACATGTTTTGTCCTTTAGACGGTTATGTCCTGGGATAATAACATGTTTTTTAGACTTGGTTAATCATCAGAGCTGGCAGATATGAGCAGACTATTAACCTTCTGTTTGATTGCGTGTGTTTGAATCTGTCTGCTGCATGTTCATGTTCAGAACGGTGTTCTCATTG
>WBNM01022788.1:0-53377 GCA_013399055.1 Ramphastos sulfuratus | reverse complement strand
GGAGCAGCCACAACCTCCCTGGGTAACCTGTGCCAGTGCCTCACCACCCTCACTGGAAAGAACTTCCTCCTAACATCCAGTCTAAATGTCCCCTCTGCCAGTTTAAACCCATTGCCCCTTGTCCTATCATTGCAAGATCTTATAAATAGTCCTTCCCCAGCCTTCCTGTAGGCCCCCTTCAGATATTGGAAGGCTACTAGAAGGTGTCCTCGAAACCTTCTCTTCTCCAGGCTGAAGAGCCCCAACTCTTGTAGCCTGATAATACCAGGATCTGGTTGTCTTAGGCTGAACACCAAAAGTTAGTGGACACTTATTTAGACTACTTTTCTCCTTGATACCTATACCTAAACAATAAAGATCATCTTCCAGCTTCTGGATACAGGTCCCTGTCCCATCCACATCTGGACTGCAAGTTAAGAGGTCTGTCTGCTTTCCATAGAATCATAGAATCACCTTCAGATCATTGAGTCCAACCATAACCTAGCATCTTCATGTATACAACTGTTAGACCAAGTCCCTGTGATCCTCATCCATATGTGTTTTAAACAACTCCAGGGATGGCAACTGCACCACTTCCCCGGGCAGTCTGTTCCAGTGCCCAGTGATCCTATTGGTGAAGAAATTGTTCTTCATATCCTATTTAAACCTCCTCTGGTGCAACTTGAGGCTATTTCCTCTCATCCTACCAATTGTCACCTGGGAGAACAGGCTGGTCCCCAGNATTAACCTTCTGTTTGATTGCATGTGTTTGAATCTGTCTGCTTCATGTTCATGTTCAGAACAGTGTTCTCATTGCTCCTAGAGAATGACATTAAAATGTCAGAAAACATCTGAAAATGAAGGTGACATCTTTGAGAATTGCTCAGGTTTCTTGGACCTTCATCTGATAGTGAGGAGGATAATAGTGAATAAATCCAATTGGGATGGGATTAATTTTATCTAACTTCAGACATTTAAAAGTGCAGAAGTGTCACTCAACTAGTGGTAAAGGATCTCATGCTGCACTTAATTATTTAGTTCAAGACACCTATGTTATCTGCATGTCCCAAGAGGCCAAAATCAAGGACTAAGGTATTTGTTGACCTCAAGGCAAACACAGTAAAATGGTCTGTTACTTGATGGGAAACTGCAAAGAAAGCAAATCCGTGAAGAACAGTAGGTATGATTAACTGCAGTAAGGGTGATGTAATGGGCAATTATCAGGCTCAAATAAGGAAAACTATTAGGAAGGATGCAGTGCTCATGCTAATCTTGTCTTAAGGTTTTTATATAGTGATATCTCCAGTAGAAGATGACTATAAAAATCGTAGGCATTGCTGACAATTCCTCCTACAGTTCAATTTGCCTGACACATTCCATTAGAAGATTCTGTTTTCAGTTATTTAAAATATTCCCAAAGATCAACCAAAGTTCTAATTTTTTTTCCCAGGCTGGGAATTTGTTGTTTCTTAGAATATTTTCATTATAAATGAGACCTAGGACAAGCTCTTTGTCTTTCTGCTATTACAACTATTTTTGTGAAGAACATTAACACTCCCACGCTATTAAAAAAGAACTTCAAGCTTATTGGTAGGGTGGATGTTTTCTCTCCCATAAAGATCTGCACAAATTTAAATGATTTAGAAAATTACCAAACATGCTAAGTTTGTCAATAAAGGCAACAGAGTTCGATCATCTCAGAAGCGGAAGATGTTATCTGTGTTAAGTACTGGTTTAATAGAACTGTAGGGCTCTCCATGCCACCTTGAATGAGTATAGTGGCTTTACTTTAGAAATATTAGATGTTGGGCTGAGATTGCAAAATAAGCACTGTAATGCTATTACAAAAAGTAGTCCTCAGCTAGCCTCTTTCCAATAGCCTCACACATAAAGTCTTGTAAAGCTGGCCCTGACACCAGTGTGTCATGGGCTGTGAAACATGAACAGCCTGGAAATGGAATCATAGAATCATAAAATCATAGAATGGTAAGGTTGGAAGGAGACCTCAAGGATCATCTAGTTCCAACCTCCTGCCATAGGCAGGGACACCTCCCACTAGCACAGGTCACTCAAGGCCTTGTCCAACCTGGCCTTGAACACCTCCAGGGAGGGAGCAGCCACAACCTCCCTGGGTAACCTGTGCCAGTGCCTCACCACCCTCACTGGAAAGAACTTCCTCCTAACATCCAGTCTAAATGTCCCCTCTGCCAGTTTAAACCCATTGCCCCTTGTCCTATCATTGCAAGATCTTATAAATAGTCCTTCCCCAGCCTTCCTGTAGGCCCCCTTCAGATATTGGAAGGCTACTAGAAGGTGTCCTCGAAACCTTCTCTTCTCCAGGCTGAAGAGCCCCAACTCTTGTAGCCTGATAATACCAGGATCTGGTTGTCTTAGGCTGAACACCAAAAGTTAGTGGACACTTATTTAGACTACTTTTCTCCTTGATACCTATACCTAAACAATAAAGATCATCTTCCAGCTTCTGGATACAGGTCCCTGTCCCATCCACATCTGGACTGCAAGTTAAGAGGTCTGTCTGCTTTCCATAGAATCATAGAATCACCTTCAGATCATTGAGTCCAACCATAACCTAGCATCTTCATGTATACAACTGTTAGACCAAGTCCCTGTGATCCTCATCCATATGTGTTTTAAACAACTCCAGGGATGGCAACTGCACCACTTCCCCGGGCAGTCTGTTCCAGTGCCCAGTGATCCTATTGGTGAAGAAATTGTTCTTCATATCCTATTTAAACCTCCTCTGGTGCAACTTGAGGCTATTTCCTCTCATCCTACCAATTGTCACCTGGGAGAACAGGCTGGTCCCCAGCTCAATACAACTTCTTTTCAAGTAGTTGTAGAGAGAGATGAGGTCTCCTCTCAGCCTCCTCTTCTCCTGACTGAACAACTCCCAGCTCACTTAGCAGCTCCTCATATGACTTGTGTTCAAGATTCCCCTCACCAGCTTTGTTGTCCTGAATGTTTCCTCTATTCCCTGCCCATAGGCTGGTTTCCACTTGAAGAAAAGACAGGGCAGAAATTACAGGATGCCACAGTAGCTTCCTTGATTTAGATGACTGGGAATCAGGTCTATGAGCTTCTCTGAATCATTATCTGCTTAATGGTCCTGCATTGATATGAGATATTAATATCCGGTTATGAATATTTTTATTAATATCTCTGAATATTAATTTTTTATATTAATATTCGAAAATTCGGGGGAAAATCCCTCAGATTCTTCAGCTTTTCGGTCGACAGGAAATATTGGCACAGAGGATATTTATTAACACAGAATTAAACAGTTAAAACAGTCAGAACTTGGGAAAAAGAGTAACACGAAACAGGAAAACTTTAACTGTGCTGCAGAGGCTCCGCATCAGCCCCAGCACGTGGTACTCACGGTTGACGGTCCCGGAGCAAGTTTCCTGTATAAAACTCTTCCAAACTCACGGCAAAATGATCCCGCGGTAAAATACAAAGTATTCCCGGCAGAGGGGGGGAGGAGAGAGAGTTGCAGAGCCAGTGTACGCTGCAAACGCGTGGCCAGGGCGATTCCCAGGTAACGAGCCACTAACGAGTGCTGCTGAGGTGATCTTGCAGGAAAGGCTGCTGTGTAGCCAGGGAGAGGGGCGGCTTCTAAATCATCCCCCTTAAATAGACCAATTAGAAAGAGAAACTGGCCAATAGGCATTTAGCATTCTTGTACTGCCCAATGCCTTCAAAGCTTCGTGCCTNGCCTGTGTTCTGCCCTAAAAAGGGTAAAGCAAGCCTATGCCTTCACCTAATATGGTCAAGCTTGGCTAACTGCTATTCTGATTGGCTATTCCATGTCCGAAGGCCCATTAGTCTTGGGCTGTATTGATAAAAGGAGATGAGCAGGTGACACAATGTGCTCTGCCATTGTATTTGTGTTTGCTGCTGCCTTACTGCATCTTGAACTGTCTGGAAACTGCCTGCTTTACCAGGAACAGACCCTAAATGCCTGCATGTGATAGGCCTGCATAGCCAGCATAACATCTGTGCTAAGACTGCACATTGCAAGACATCCTGCCCACACCTGAAAGCCTCTTGCCAAGACAGGAAGCCCTGGAGATACACAGATCATCCAGAGAGATCAGGACCAGGTCAGAGATTGTCTGCCTCCTTTCCCCAGCAGCCTGGGAAGACTCAGAAGTCTCAGTGGATAACAAGACAGTAACAGAATTCCCTGAAAGCGTTTGGGTACTGTCTGAAGCTGTAGCCAGCCCTGCAAGTCAGGAGATATTTTGTGAGTAAATACTTAAAGCCTCTTGTAATTCACCATTGCCTTCTGCCATAAGCAGAAAGGAGCTCCTTGAATCTATCTAGTGAGCAAGCGGAGTATTGACTGCAAGCAGTATATTGACCACAGGAACCTTCTCTTCCAGTTCAATTGAGTTCAATCAATGTTATATATTATTATTAGTTATTTCTATATCCTGTGTTATCATCTGTATAAAGTTTCCATGACCACCTGAAGAACTGAGTATTATTAAAATTAGTGGTGGGGGTGACAAGAGCTCTGAATATTGAATATTAATATTAATCTTTGAAAATAATATCTCACATCACTTAATTACCCCTCCACAACACTGCCCCACTATTACCTTCTGCTCCTGATTTTCATGCTTGCATGGGCAGTACCTGCTCTGCTTGTTCCCTGACACAAATTGTGCTCAAATGTAAATAACAGCACATAATGAATTTTTCATTGGAGGGACAATTCTCACACTGAAATAAGGCTGTACCACTCTGCAATAAATTCTGGCACCTGTATATTCCTGAGCTGTGAACTGCACTCGAGAGTGACTGAACTTTGGCTGCCTGATAACCTCCACACAATGTGAAGAAAGAGACAAGTAGAAATTTTATGGAGCTACTTATAAGCTTATCTCCCTCAGAAAGCTTCACTCTCCAAGTCAGTCAGTAGAAGAAGTCAATCCAAGCCTGCCAGTGACACTATTCTTGTAGAAAATGTGTGCTAATGCATCTGGAAGTGAAAAGGAAAGTAATGTCAAACTCCAGTGTGTGCTAGCTAAAGAGTAATGCAAACAAAGAAAGGAGCTGCTGGCAGTTTTCTTTTTACTTGAAATTCTGCTGTTTATTTTTCTAAAGCAGTGATGTACAAGTAGAAAATGAGAGTAATCTCTCATTCTCTCTCCTCCAAGGCAAGGAATAATCCTGAACATGCCTCAAAACCTGACACTTTGAAGAAAAGTCAACATACATTTTACTGAGCACAGATTTATCAATGTAGCTCAGTGTCCTCCCCTACTGCTCTGTCCCTTTCCTCATGTTAGCTGACAACTGCTCCTTTCTCTGAACTGTGATAAACCACTCTCAAAGCCAATGTGGAGCTGGATTTTACTCTTCCATGTCTGTTATTTCTTCCTTTCTCTCTCACTGGTCTGCTAATATTTCCTTCTTTGTGTTTATCAAACATGTGTTCTAGCTAGATACCAAAGTGTGTCTGGTCCTCCCAGATCCACAGAAAAAGACTCTATTTATGCCTACCAGGACATGCATGCACAAACAGCCTCTTCAAACCCTTCCACCTCCTCATCTCCCTTCGGTTTGGCTGCCCATGCTCAAGTCATCTTTAGTATGGCTCAGCTCTGTCACCTGGGAAGGAGCTGGCTCATGGAGAGTGTCCCACCCATCCCTTAACTTTACATCTGCTTTAAAACCCAGGCTTAACCAAAGCATTCAACCTGAGCTACATAACAGAAAAGGCAGTGCTCAGTCCTATATCACATTAAGACTGGCCTTCCTGTGATAACCTGCCTTCTCAGCTTGGCCTTGGCCCTGCTGTGAACTGCCCTGGTCATCTAGCCTTTTATTTGATTCAGGTGACCATTCCTGGACCTGCTCTGCTCCTCTTGCTTGGCTGCTGTGGTTCTGTGCTGAGTAGGCAAGGGTCTGCCTGTTGTGGTAGGCTTGAACAGGCCAAAATAGGCTCATACATGTCCTTGCTTGCCCAGACATGTTTTTCTNTCCAACCTGGCCTTGAACACCTCCAGGGAGGGAGCAGCCACAACCTCCCTGGGCAATCTGTTCCAGTGCCTCACCACCCTCACTGCAAAGAACTTCCTCCTAACATCCAGTCTAAATCTCCCCTCTGCCAGTTTAAACCCATTGCCCCTTGTCCTGTCATTGCAAGACCTTGTAAATAGTCCCTCCCAAGCCTTCCTGTAGGCCCCCTTCAGATGCTGGAAGGCTACTCTAAGGTCTCCTCGAAGCCTTCTCTTCTCCAGGCTGAAGAGCCCCAAAGCTCATAGCCTGTCCTCATAGCAGAGCTGCTCCAGCCCTCTGATCATCTTCATGGCCCTCCTCTGGACCCGCTCCAACAGTTCAATGTCCTTCCTAAGGTACATTGAGCTGGTACATTTTCTTTCAGCGCAATCCTATTTTCTTCTCTGTCATTTCCCCTACCCACTTTTTCAAATTTGGAGTTAAAATAATAGCTCTAATTCTCTTTGTCTGTTTCCTTCACCTCATTTACATTGAGATAATAGTTTACAATTTTGTGAACAGATTGTCCCTGCAACTGTTGCATGAGGGGTGCACAAGCACCAGAACCATTTGCAGAAAGGAAAAATTGGTTCTTCAGTGTTCAAATGCCAGATCAGGTAACTTCTCATACAGGAGATCTACTAACCATCTTTAAGGAAATATTAACTACTGCTGTCATGTTTGAAAACTAAACAATTCTGAGAAACTAAAAGAAGACTGCGCTAGAAGTTTAGAATAAGCAAACTTTGATGTCTGTAGCACACTTCTATTTTACTGGACTGAAGCAAAAGGAAGAAAATAAGACATAAATTCAATATAGATCATAAATTGATATGAGCATAAATAATCAATAAACTATTTATATAATTAAAGATACAACAATGAAAATATTTTGCCTGTAACAATGCAGCACCTCATTCAAAAGAAGATTTTTTTTTTCTTTTTCTTATGTCCATTTCACACTAAATTTACTCATCCTTCTTAAATGTCTGCATAGGTCCCTTGCACAACAGAATTCTGCTCTGCTCGAACAGTAAAAGAAGCCATTAAAATGATTATGCATTCACAACTCTAAAAAAAAAAAAAAAATCAACTGAAAAGCAGTAATTTACACTACTGCATTTGTAATTTTCTCATGTTTTACATCACTACCGGAAGTGAAAATGGTGAGGATGAAACAGTAACTCCAATCCTGAAAAACATCACTGCTGTTCTTCATTCAGAATCTTAATGAGAGATAGAAAGGGAACAGCCTCAATTGAGCAAAACATTTTTGATCACATGCTGCTTCACCAAACAGGCTTTTGACATAGTCATATTTTGTGTTCCACAAAATAGCACTTCAGCATGCTTCAGCTTTTTAACTTTTTTTTTTTTTTAACTCCTTTGAATTTAATTAGGCTATTCATCAGCTTAGTAAATGTAAAGAACCTTTTAAAAAAGGGAACAGTGATTGATTTTTAAAGTGCTATAATCACTCCATCTAGCTGTAAAAAAATATTTTCCAGTTACATATTTGAAAGGAGATTAATACTCACTTTTTAAAATGATAAATCCTCTGTCCTTATTTTAACATATAGCCATATATAGCTGCCATAGTGTCACTGGGTAAAGTCCTTAACTCAGCAAAGATCCTGTATAAAGGGGCCATTAACANTTCCTAATCAGCCTTGCCTTCAAGGCTCCCTCCTGCCAGTTTCTTATGTCGGAGAAGCATGTTCTGCCTATACAGTTGAAAACTGTTGTTTCGTACACAGACCATTTCCCAATTAGCCCATTCTAATACATGCCATGTTAACCTGTCCTAATAGAGACATGGCACTTTGTGCCTGTCCTCAGTTCTCATTTTTCCAGTTCTTTTAGTACAGTCCTTCTTNGGTCTCTTCCAACCTTGCTTATACTGTGTGTGATACTGTGTGTGATTTATACTTTATGTGAATCTTGTTGGCATATGAGGAAGTCTTGGGAGTCACAGAATCACAGAATCAAAGAAACATTCAGATTTGAAAAGACCCTCAGGATCATCAAGTCCAGCTGACAACCCTGCTCTATGAAGTTAAAGTCAAAGAAAGCTTGTTCTGGACAGTCTGGATTCATGTCTGAATGGACATTTATGTCTGAAGGAGTGGGGTTGTTTAGCCTGGAGAAGAGGAGACTCAAGGGGGACTTTATCACACTCTACAATTACCTGCAGGGAAGTTATAGCAACATGGGGGTCGGGCTCTTCTCCCAAGCAATTTGTGACAAGACAGGAGGCTATGGCCTAAAGGTGCCCCAGAGGAGGTTTTGTTTGGATGTTAGGAAGCACTTCCTCATGGAATGGGTAATTAGACACTGGAATGGACTTCCCAGGGAAGCAGTAGAGTCACTGTTCCTAGAGGTGGTTAAGATTGGATGTGGCACTTGGTGACATGGTCTAGTCAACATGGTGGTGTTAGGTCATAGGCTGGACTTGATGATCTCAGAGATTGTCATGGTAGGTCTAAGCAGGCCAAAATAGGCTTATACATGTCCTGGCTTGCCCAGGCATGTTTTTCTGCTCTCCCTCCCTCTGTTTTGAGGAGAGGCAACAGCGGGAAAGAGAGCAAAGAATCTGGATCCACTGAGTCTAAGGACCCTGACCCTTTGAACCCTACAGTAAACAAGGTACACAGGGTTGCCTTGTGCAAGGCCTGTGCTCTGCCCTAAAAAGGGTAAAGCAAGCCTATGGCTTCACCCAATATGGTCAAGCTTGGCTAACTGCCATTCTGATTGGCTATTCTGTGTCCAAAGGCCCATTAGTCTTAAGCCGTATTGGTAAAGGGAGATGAGCAGGGAACACAATGTGCTCTGCTGTTGTATCCATGCTCTGTATCTATGCCTGGAAACCGCTTTCCAAGAGCTTAACAGGAACAGGCTCTAAATGCCTCCATGTGATCAGCCTGCACAGCCAGTGTGACAGTGTGCCAGGACCACACATTTCCTTGCATCCTGCCTGCCCCTCTGCAAGGCTTCTGCTGAATTCAGAGTCAAGAGCAACCAGGTCAGAGACTGTGCCAAACTCCCAGCTGTCTGAGAAAAGAGCCTGGGGAAACTCCAAAGCCTCTAATGGCTTTGAGACCACCGACAGCAACTCCTCCACAAACTTTGGGTACTGTCCGATAATATTTTGTGAGTAAATACTTAAAGCCTCTTGTAATCACTAATTGCCTTCTGCCATAAGCAGAAAGGAGCTTCCTGCATCCATCTAGTGGATAAGCAGGATAATTAACCACAAGTGGTGTATTGACTGCAAGAACCTTCTCTTCCAGCAAAAATGTTTGCGTTTGCTACTTACCTCTTAAAGTGTTCCGGTTTTGCCTGTTCCCTATATGCATAAATTTCCAAAGTGTGCATCTCAAACCTTGTAAATAAGTTTTCTGGCCAGATTTAATGTTAATAAACAATTTTCATAGATATTAACAATTTCTGCCTGGATATCAAAATTAATATAGATTATTAATTTTGCATCATTTGTAACAGAGGTCTATTCCAGCCTTGGTAACTCTCTGATTCTGTGACTCATATGTAAACCAAGCTGTACATGCATACCAGCACATCACTCCAGTAGCGTAAACTGCCATTTTCTGCAGCCAAATAACAGTACTGAGAGGAATCTCCAGTGTATGTGTCTGTGTCATTGTTCTGGGCAATGTTTTAAAACTGCAGAAAAAGGAAAGCCCATGTCTGAGTCCTTTGCCAGCAGCCCAAAGGAACCAGGTCCAATTCAAGTCCTCCATTTTGCATAGTCACAGTATCACAGTATAAGCAAGGTTGGAAGAGACCTCAAAGATCATCAAGTCCAACCCATTACCACAGACCTCGAGACTAGATCATGGCACCAAGTGCCACGTCCAAACGTGCCTTGAACACCTCCAGGGACGGTGACTCCACCACCTCCCTGGGCAGCCCATTCCAGTGGGGAATGACTCTCTCGGTGAAGAACTTTCTCCTCACCTCGAGCCTAAACTTGAGTTACACCAGAACAGCGGTTTAGAGATTACAGCACTTGCAACTTAAGCAGTCAGTTAGCCCCAGGAAAGGAATTCACTCCTGAAAGGTGTTCCTTCTAGACTTTTTCAGTCTTAGACTGTGTTGCCGACATGTCTCTGCTGTAGAAAATGAGGTTATTCCCTAAATGGCAAAGAGTTCCACTTTAGACAATCAGTGTGGCAACTTGCAACTCTTGCTTTCTTAGCAGACACCAAGCAACAGCTCAATCATCACAGGCGTCTCCAGTGTGGCAAGGCTGACTGCCCCCTGATTGTGCTGTCACCATCATAAATTTGGCTGCTGAGACCTCTCACAAAGATAATGAACACTGTTCTGCTGTGTGAAATAACCTGTAGGTCTGTCTGTGGCTGTTTGGCTCTGCAGTGAGCACTGCTGCCTGCACCTTCTGTGAAGCTACGCTTCTGCAACCAGCAATTGCTGTAATATAGTGAAAGGGAAGGCAGCAGGACACCATCACCCTCTCATTTCCATACAGCACCTACTCTCTAATGCTCCATCATCCCTCCTCTGGACCAGCCCTAGTAGTTTACTTCTCTGTCTCTCACTTTTTCTGTCTATCCTCCTAGTTTATCCTTCAACTCAGGGTTATCTCTTTTCCAGCTATCTATTGAGTACTGTCCTGCAATTTACTAAGTATTTTTCACTTGCCCTGTAATGGATAAAATCTCCCCTCCACTCCTTTCATATTGCTTACTCTGCTGCTGTTTCTTCACTTTCTTTACCTTCCCTCTTTGATGTCTCTGCTTGAGTGACACACAGGCAGACTTGATCCTATTCCAGCCACAGCCTACAACCCATTGAAATCCTATGTGAGCCATGGGGAGGGTGCAGCATTGTGGCACACACTGGTAAGCTACCATACCTTTCAAAAACAAGCATATGTTCTGCCCAGACCATGGAGATTAAAAATTACACAATGCGTGTGGGAGCATAATTGCCATTCGTGTCATTTTACTCTTGGGTTTAAACATGCTAAATTGACCACTGGAAAAGTAATTCAATTATCCCATTAACAGCACAGAGAATGCTAGTCATGAGTCACATCAGTAAATTTTAGGGAAGGCAGACAGACTCATACTGTGTACACACACTCCTCTTCTATTGATATAATTCTTCATAATCCCAAAATGCCTGCTCGGTGCAGCACATAGAGAGCCCTGCATGCAGCCCAGGAGCCTAACAGCTCAGGGATGCCCTCACATTTTCTCCAGCCACTGATCAGCCCACAGTGAGAAGCCTGGAAGAAGTAGAGCACAAGGTAATGTCCTTCTTCACATGCTGGGGAGGAGGGAAAAGAAGAACCAGAATATGCATAGTGTTTTGGTAGAAAATCACTTGCTGCATGGATTCTGGCCATGCAATATGGAGTAGGCTTATAAAGCAGAGAACTGTAGCCCAAACAGTTTTGTTTCAGGACAAACCAGCATGCAAATGGGCACATAACTGCAGCATTTACTAAGCTTTACACTCCCCTGTCACACATCCACAAAAGGACTACAGTTTCTTTCTGGGAGGGAGTTTCAACTGCCTTTGACAAAGAGCACTAAACAGCAAATGAAGCCTCTTTGCTCTCCTCCATTTTATCTAACAGATTTAAATAATTAATGCAATAGCTACTCAAAAATTGCAGAAAGCAAAAGTGTTTTAACATTTGCTTCCATTTGTGTACTTCAGAAGTCAGTGAAATGTTAAAAGGTATAGGCCCATTCGAGCTGAAACAGCGCAGTTTTGAGGGTTCTTGCACAAGATACTCAGACTGCTCTGAGTGATCCTTTTCTTCCTTGATTTTGTTGTTACAAACAGCAAAACCTCCTACCTCCAAACTGCATCACCTTGATAGAAAGAATGTTTCTTACAGGATTCAGAGAGCTATAGATGCCATCAAAATATTACAATGCATTTCAAATCTGGAGACATGGCCATAAAAATACGCTCCAAGAATGCCAGAGGTGATGAAAGGCTGATGAATAGAACATGAGATGGAGAAACTCTGCTTCTTTCTTGCATTTATATATTTATTTAATTATTTGGTTTCCCTCTGGTAAAGCTGATAGCTTTTCTTTTCCCCAAAGAATAAGCCATTTTTGTTTATTACAGTTCAATCTCCCCTTTATGTCTACCCTGCCCCTGATGACTATAGGATGCATACGTGCTTAAAACATATTCTGGCTGCAAAATTAATTCTTGCTTTTATTTAGATTGCAGGAAGTTTTAGCTATGTATTTTTGCAAATAATTGATGTGTATATGTGATGGTTTGGGAGTTCCCCACCCCCCCACACTTTGTAAAATCACCCAGACTAGACTCAGCTGGCTGGAAGTTAAGGAATGAAGCTCTATTTACAGCTTAGCACAATGTCCAAGCAGAGATATACACAATAGACAGGAATACTTACAGAAATATACAAGTTAAAGGGAATACAGAAACACAACAGCCCTCCCAGAAATCAGAGACCCCAGGAGGGGCTCCCAACCACCCTTCCACCTTCACCCCACTGCTTTACCTTACCCCACAATTTGCCTTACGCACAAGGTGAGTTTGGAGGATTGGCCAGGGGGGTTAGAAGAAAAGTGGTTAGTGAGGTTACTCAGCAGAGAGGAGGAGGCAAGAAGCTAGAGAGACCAAGACTCTCTCCCAGCCCGAGTGTCTTATCTGTGTTTGTCTTCTTGTTCTTATACATCTCAGCAAGCCTATGAGTGAAGTAGACACCACCATTTTTTTCTTTCACAGCCTATATTTCTTTTCATTAAAATATTCCAATTAGCCTCAACCCAGCAAATATACCTTAATTTACTAAAATAATTTGATTCTCTTCTTATATATTTTTTTTAATTAAAGCTGCTTTATTTATTTTTTTTTTGCTCTAAACTATTTCCATTCATTAAAGAAATTAGTAAGTAATAAACCAAATACACTTTCAACACAAGAAATGAAAAGGAGGATTGTGTCAGGCCTGCCTAATTTAATAATTTGCTTGTACACACATTTTAGATGTCTAACAAAGCATTCTTTCAGAAGTAAGGAGCAAATTTCCATGTGTAGACAAGTATGTGTCATTGACTCTGAAGATTTCCAGAGGGAGAGAGATCCTGTATCTGAAAGCTGAATGTCCTACATCCTGAGTGATAAGAAGCAGAAGGAGACTCCTATTGTCTGAGATCCTATTATATTGAAACAATTCTACTTGAAACTTCAACTAGTTAATCATGGAGAAAGTTAGCAAGGGTGAAAATCTTCCTGCTTTTGCACATTTTGTTGCCTTTATATGCTGGAGAGTTAAGAGCAGATGCTCTTCGATCATGCTATACTTTGCAGAAAAGTACTGCATGCCAGCAGCTCATCCCTGACATCCTACCTTGTGCTTCATGACATCCATTTATACCAGGCTTGTATTCCATCCCATGACCTGGGATAATGAGGTGTGTGGCTGGTGTGCCAGGATTTGATGTATTGCAACATAGCATTATCTGCCTTGGGAAATGTGAAATGAAGGCATTGTCTGAAAAAATGTGATTAAGGAAAAGATTTCTTAGCCCATAATAGCAAAGCATGAACACTACTGAGACTGCTGCACTTTTCTCAAAAGAAACTGAATAACTAATGCCAAATGGAAATGTTTTTGTTCTTATTTCTATCACTGGAAGAAGCATTCTGGAGAATACTTAGGCTGAAGAAAATGAACTGAAGCAACTGAAATCAAGGCTGTATAGAGCTCTTGAAAACTTAGCTGAGGCTTTGTGTTTTTGTAACGTATTATATTTTCACATCACCTGTGCCCCATTAAAAGGAGCTATTAAATGAAAATAAGTATTCAGAGAATTCATATCCTCACAAAGGATATGTAATGGGATTCAAAACCAAAAGGTTTTCTGGGTGATCAGAACTCTGGGGTGAATTTGCTCTGGTACTTCCTGCTCATGAGATCAGCCTACACCACTGCTGAAATCACAGGACTTTCTTCATAGGAAAAAAATGCACCACCACAGTTGAATAGTTCACAGTTATTTAAAAAGGAAAAAAAAAACCCACTAATCAGGTGTTCTTATGACTATTCCTAATATTGTTATTAATTGTAACTCAGCAGAATATATGAGTAGCCCTAATATGGATCTGGGATCCATTGCACTGGGCATACTGGAGTCAGATGTTACACAAGCACAAAAGATGGCAGATGTGCTTGCTAGAGCTTACTTCTTAACTAGACATAACATACCTCATTGGTACAAAGTTGGATATGTAGAGAAAGAATAAAGTATGCAGAATATATGCTTATGTAAATGAGCAGGAATGCCCATTACTTTCTCAAATACTTCTAAGAAGGAGAAAACTAGATTTGTGTAAGACCTCAAGGCTCATTGTACATGAGGATGGGAGAGAAGGGCTTGTGTTGAGCAGCCAATTAACATGGTCCTATGAGGAATGCTGTACTTCCCATGAGAAATCATTGTGCTGCAAACCCCCAAAAGAAACTGGTATACAAGATGAGAAATACAACAGAACAGATGAAGTAAAATGTCCCCAAACAAGAAAATGTTTGTGAAATCAAGGACTTAGATTTTCATCCTCTATAGAGTTCAGTGGAATTAAAAACCCATTCTTTCCCTTCGTTCATGGGATAAAGCTGTGTAGAGGTGATGAGGCTAGTCACACAAATGAGATAAACGTGATTTGGCCTCATTGGCCCCTCAGGGCAAGGATCTGGAAATTCCATTTTCATGGCATGACAGAGTAAAAATAATAATGTGTGTCTGTACCTTCGTCATGCTCTAGAGCCCCTCTGTGGACAGCTAGGTCAGAGTAAGAGTGCCTTACTGTAAATGAAAATTAGACTGTGAGCATCTATGTTCTTCTCCAGTACTTTCCTTAAAGAGTTGAACCATGCACACACCTCCACAGGACATCTTTAAGCTCCACACTTCTGGAAGACTAGCTAGCCCACTTCTTGATGTGATCAGAAATAAAGTCTTGAAGATGCAGATATGAGTGGAGTTATCCTGCTGTAATACATCAGTCAAGAGTGTATTGATAAAACTTTAGCAAGTTCCTCACGTGTGCTCTGTGTTTCATCATTCCTTTAGGTTTAAAATGAGCAGCTTTGGGTGTATGAAGACATTGAGAGATAACAAGAAGCAAGCAAGCCACAGGATCCCACTACATGAAGTGCTGAATATTGGTGACAGTGCAGTTGAAAGAACATTGTACCCAAAAGAGGTGCCAGGTCTAATTTTGTCCTCTCTTTGTCTTGAATGTGTTGGACATCCCATAGTTGCCAAAGCAGCCCAATGACAGAATCCAGTAAAGTGAAATCGCTTTATTCAGCTGTTACAAAATAACAATTGCCAGACATTGGGTAAAATTGCTTAAAATAGTGACATGAATATCACCACTCAATCACATGCTCCAAACCAGTTACTGATGTAAAAAAAAAAAAAGATTCCTGAAGGTGCTATACTTTGTTACCTGCTGTCATGCACAAAAGATGTCTGTTGTCCAATACAGTAAATGTTGAATAAATTGGCTCTGCTGCAGGATGTAATTACTTACTTTAATAACAGTAATGAAAAACATTCGAGGCTCCTTCTGAAATATTTCCATCTGTTGAATTTGCATTTTTTGGGGTTGTATAAGGAAATTCAACCAATAATATTGAATTCATACTGAACTGCTTCCTCTCACAGATGGGGTCTTTTAAATGAAGAGGAAATGCAAATTTAGGAATAAGTTGTCAAGGTTTTCATGATAGAGAGTTATGTCACTGTACGGCTGTGTTTTAGCAGAAATTGAGCAATAACGTTCAAATTCACATGTGGGCTAAACTAAGGAGTGGAGCCCTTGTTTAAGCTTTAAGCAAAAGCTCTGTTCAGGCTTTGCTAGTGTAGAAGTCTCAGAGCAGACCTTGCAAGAAGGTGAGCATGACCAGATGAAAGGACTCAGGTGCACCTCTGAGGTTAGGGGTCCCGGCCTGCCCCCTGGTGGCATCCCATCCTCTCCCCGCACGCTTGGGTGAGCTCTATCTGCTTATCCCAGGGACATCCTCTCTTCATACTGCACAAATCCTGTACCTCAATGCTTTGAACTTTCTGGCATTTAGACAAACGTCCAAGCAAAATAGCCATTTAATTGCCACAACAGCAACTGCACTCATTAACTGTTCGTGTTGGTCAATTAATAGAAATGCCATGCTCTGACAGTTCCAGATATCTGTTTGGATCGGCTTGTAGATGTGAACTGCAGGTCCTGCAGGTATATCCATTGCAATGTACTGGGTTTACCCAGAGGGACCACTAAGAACGAAGAACCACATTTATCTTTTAGTTTGGCATGTGCAAAAGTATTTCATGCTAGAGCTCCATAAAAAGTTTTAGAGGGCAAACAGGAATGGATTGAAGGAGATTGACTGAAGATGTTCCCTCTGCCGTTTTCATAGAAAGTCACAGAATATGTATAAGATGTTTTTGAAAGTCTTTTTACCACTTCCATTCTTTCCCTGGTGGTTCACTTTTCAGCTGACAAAGTGATTTATTAACTGTCTTTTAAAAGTTCCGTTTCACCAACAAATGATAAATATCAAAACCTGAAGCCTGACCCAACATCAATATCAAACTGGCTCAGACGTTTGCAGGCTTAGTTTACTTTTCAAAGAATAAACAAAAGTATAGTGAATGAATACTCAATTTAAGAATACATTAGAAAATAATTATTGTTAGTCACAGTGGATGGAAGACAACTCACTGTGTTAATTCCACTAGAGGCAGAAGATAATCACATTTGAAAATCATGAATCAGTTCCTTTTTCCTCATCTCCTCCGAAGAAAGGAGACCCAAGAAGAAAGAAATTTAGCTTTAATAAGTAAAATAAAACAATACATTAAACTGTGTCCTTCTAGCTTGCCTTTTCCTTCCCACCATTCACCTTCTGAAGATCATGGGACAATTGCTGTTGTCACTTCAGTTAAAGTCATGGAGAGACATTATTTGGTGCTCCTGCAAGTAACCACAACAGGCAAGATGATCTCAATCCCAGATTCATACACACACACACACACACACACACACACACACACACACACACATTGAATGTAAAGGTAGAAACTATGAGGCAGTACAAATTCATTCATTCATTAGAAAATGTGATTTCTTACTGTTTATGAATGCCATCAATTTCACATAATCATAGTTTCATTTAAACCATTTATAACTTCTTTGTTGTTTTTTTTGTTTAAGCTCCAGTCTCCTCAAATGGATATTTTCCCAGTTGAAGTACTGTATAAATATAGAAAGACATGTAACTATGAACATATTCACAATTCTGGTGCAACTTGTTTTGCATCCTGTTGATGCTTGCTGAACTGGCTGTCAGAGAAGTTAAAAATGGAAGGTATCAAATGGTGCCCAGACTCGGTGACATCTGGCAGTTCTCTGTAGCTACCAGTGTCAGTCAATGCAAGCTCAGAGTCCTGCAAGAAAAATGGAAAATTCAGATAATCATGTTGATATTATATTAATAATCAGTTATGAAGGCTTCCAGGAGACCTTATAGTAGCCTTCCAGTATCTAAAGGGGGCCTACAGGAAGGCTGGGAAAGGACTATTTACAAGGTCTTGCAATAACAGGACAAGGGGCAATGGGTTTAAACTGGCAGAGGGGACATTTAGACTGGATGTTAGGAAGAAATTCTTTCCAGTGAGGGTGGTGAGACACTGGAACAGGTTGCCCAGGGAGGTTGTGGCTGCTCCCTCCCTGGAGGTGTTCAAGGCCAGGTCGGATGAGGCCTTGAGTGAGCTGTACTAGTAGGAGGTGTCCCTGCCTATGGCAGGGGGTTGGAACTAGATGATCCTTGAGGTCCCTTCCAACCTTACCATTCTAGGATTCTATGATAATTATGATTATTAATTTCTGTATGAATATTATTTTTTTATTTTAAATATTTTAAAAATTGGGAAAATTCCCTGTGAAATCTTTGGATTTTCGGTTGACAGGAAATAATTGCACAAAGGATATTTATGAACACAGAATTAAATAGTTTAAACAATCAGAACTTGGAAAATAGGAATGCAAAACCAGGAAAAATTCTAACTATGCTACAGAGTCTTAGCATTAACTCCAGCATATGGACTCATGACGCCTTGGTCCCTGAGTAAGTTTCCTGTACAAGGATGCTTCCAAAACTCATGATAATGATCCTGTGGTAAAATACAAAATATTCCAGGCAGAGGGAAGAAGAGTTGAGTTGCTGCCGAGTTGCCAGTGTAAGCTGCAAACACATGGTTGCAACGATTCCTAGTTAAAAAGCCACTGAGGGGATACTGCTCCCTGCAGGTGGTCAGTGCAGAAAGGCAGTTGGTGCAGAAAGGCAGCGTAGAAAGGCAGGAGGTTTCTAAGTCAACCCCATTAAACAGATCATTTTGAAAATTAAACTGGCCAATAGGCACTAGCATCATTGTTCTGCCCAATGAATTCAAAGCTCCGTGCCTTGTGTGCCCACCCAGGCATGTTGAGTGGCAGCACCAGACATGTGGTGCTAAGCTTCTAGCCTCAAGGCTTTGTTTGCTCAATCTACTATGACTCCTAGACCCGCAACAGGAGGAGGAGAGCAAGGGTGTAAACCAGCCTGGCAGGATTTATGCCCTACCAGGACACAGGTGAGACCATTTACAATAGCACCGTCAACTTGTTTTATCATAAACAATTGCCATTCACTCCTTGGAATGTGTTGGAGGGCTGGAGAGATCCAAAACCTCAATGAATGCACTCGAAAGTTCTGTGTGCTGTTGCTCTTAAAATATGTGTTTCATGTATGTTTTATGGTGCATAAGTTTCATCTTTTGGGACTGTTTTCCCCAAGAAAATCCTAGACATTACCTAAAAGATGATTTACCAGCACAAGCCAGGCCGGAATACCTTTAGACTCTTAGAAACAGCTACTCTGCACATTTCCATATGGCACAGCAGCATGTATCAGAAACAAACTCAGTTTTCAGAAAGAATCTGGAAAACTGCTTAAAGGAAAAGATTTTTGAGTAGAGGCAGATGGTGAGGAGCGGGGATCCTGCACTGAAAGGAAAAGCAAGAAGCTGGAGGCAGTGCAGATCCATCCAGTGACACACACACACATTTCCTCACATGAAAGATAATCACTCAAGAAGACCAGAGGGAAGGCAGCTTTGAACCAGTAACTGAAGGCTTTCTGAGCTCAACCTTTCCTAAAGGAACCATTGCACACAAGTATTTCTTTTGCTCCTGAAAAAAATTAAAAGTTAATTTTACATCATCTTGTGATTTCCAAGGAAGATGAACAAGAGGAAAATTTCTGCAGCTCAGGGAAGACTGAACATATTTATCTTCAGTGGCTCTCATTAAGGTCCTTCCTATGTCAGAGCCTGCTGAGAGACAGAGAAGCCCCTGCACAAAAGTGAGGAGAGGACAAAGGATAAGAGAACAACATTCTTCCACAGGACAAGAATAGAGCACAGACAGGAAAAAAAAAAAAAAAGTGCAGTTTTTGACCTATCTTTTCTTGTGTAGGATACTAGATTAGTAAACAAGAAGAGTAGCTTGTCTCTCTGGACCTAGCCGAAGGCCAAAGATAGTACATCAACCTTCTCCACTGTCTGCTGGGACAGGGGTAACCTTCAGGGTCTGACTTGTCAGATTTCCTATCACAGGAGATTGTCTCTGTGGTTGCCATCATACCTCTTTTTTTCTGCTTATCCAAGTGACCATGAAGAAAAATGAATTTAGTTTATCTGAAGCAGAAATGCACAAAACTTGTGTGGGTGGAAAGATGTGGAGCTGAATGGTGCTATGATTTCTAGTAAGAATAAATATATTTAATTATATGGCAAATAAATATATTTAATTATATGGCCCAAATCTCCAACAACATTTAGCTTTCTTAAAAACAAACAAACAAAAAAATCCCCTCAATTTATGTAGTGTCAGGAGATTGACTGAGCATGTCACAGGTGCTTCTGGGGAGGGCAAACCAGAAAGAATCAAGAATAATTGGCTTATACAGAGTGGAATCTTTCAGAGGCAAATCCTTTACTTTAAGGGGGATGCTCAATAATCTCATAACACTGAAGCTGAAATCAAAGAAACTGTGTTCTGAGCAATTACTTGTACCATCCAGGTCCAGCTTAGTCACAACCCTTAGCATCTATAGCTGGATACCTTCTCCAGGATATTAATTCTCTCAGTTACTCTACTCCCCAGACTTTCCCAGAGAAGTTGTGGGTTACCCTTTGTTGGAAGTGTCCAAAATAATGTTGGATGGAGCTTTTTTTCCTTTCCTTTTGGATTTGAGCCTCAGTCCAAGAGGTCGTACCTTCTTTTCAGTGTAGTGGTTATAGGTTCGTAATGACAGGAGATGTACCAGTCAAGTACTGCATTCCTGGTTCTTTTTCAAACAGTTTAGTTCTCTTTCATATTAAATAAAAATTGAAATAATTTGTGTGGTTTTTGCTTTTTCTCAAAAAGTATTTTCCGGAAATATTTTTCCATCTTCATCATCTCACTGTCAGCTTTCAGTGCTTAGAGTTATCAGCATCACCCTTCATCAAGGGAAAAAAGAGGGAGTATCAAGGTGAAAGTGGGGCAATGCAATATTGCCTTTGCACAGAGGAGCAATACTTTACTATAACAGTTCTACTTCTGCAATAGCTGTACTACTGTGCTGCAGTTGTGTGCTGTGCTACTGTACTGTGCTGGACTACCATAGCAGCTCTGCTAGCCTCACTTCAAGAGGAAGAGTCATAAAATGAAATAGCTAAAAATAACTCTTAAGATGAGAAGCTGGTCCTATTCAGCTTCTAAAAAGGAGGTTGAGATAAGATCTTGTGTAGCTACTCACACATGTAGGGGAAAAAAAGGATTCTAAAAGTGTGTAGTTCTGGCTTTTAGGAAAGGAAGTAAACCTGAAGGTCTTTTCAATTTTATATAACATGAGACAAACAGATCCAATGAGCAGAAGTTGAGCAAATTCACCTTGACATATGATGCAGTTTTCTAACAAGGAGGATGATAAATTAACACTGATTTCGGAGGGTGGTGCAGTCACTATAATTGGAAAGTGACGTTAGTTGCTGTCCTAAAGATAGGATTTGATCCAGCTTCTGAGAGCTTGAAGGCTGCACAGGCAGGTATGTTAGTAAGCCTAGGTGTTAATGCTCCTTCTTGTCTTGGATATAGTGGCTCCACATGCCACTCTGCCATCCACTTTTATTCATACATGCTTAAGGAAAAGAAGGTTCAACAGTCTGGCTTAACAATCCCAGAGAACTTGCAGCTCTGCAATAAATGGCTGTAATCCATTCCTAGGGCTCCTCATTTGAGCTGGAAGAACAACTGGCCAACTTTTGCTTTCTCCATTTTTCTCCCTTAGTTTGACTGGAGCTGGATGCAGGACAGCAGATGGACTGGTATACGGAGATGTACCTGCCAGCACACCAATGACTGACATTTACTAGAAGTCCAATTCAACATCAAATCTGGGGTGATGAAGAAATGTTTCTGAGATGAAAAATATCTCCATTCTGGGAGGACTCACAACACTTTTTTGCAATTTCAGTAAAAGAACAGGTCCTTTGTGTTGTAGTAGATCCCCTTCACTGTAGACTGATGCCTCAATCTTGTCTGTTCCCTCTCTGTGATACAAAAGGGTTTAGTTGCCTGAGGATTGAAATATTTAAGTCTAATTAAAGTCATTGTGTT
The DNA here is from genome assembly GCA_013399055.1 of Ramphastos sulfuratus. Lineage (NCBI taxonomy): Eukaryota > Metazoa > Chordata > Aves > Piciformes > Ramphastidae > Ramphastos > Ramphastos sulfuratus. The sequence continues at coordinate 31,624 of WBNM01022788.1, read as the reverse complement.
CAGTACAGGAGTGTGTGGGTGACATTTACACGCCTTTAATACATGAGAAGTCAGTTTAAGTAATTTAACAGTCATCTCTGGCCTCTGAAAATGACATACTCCATGAAAAGATGAAATCATCACTTCTCTTAATGATCTCCTTCATGAATACAACATCAATTCCAGCTGTCAAATGTCATTTGTTACCCCAAAGCCGAGGGTCTTTTGGACCTTTCTTACCCTCTACTCCTACATTCAGAAGGCAAAGATAAATGGAGATGGTGCAAGCAAACAGAGGAACAGTCCTTCTCACACAAGAGAGACATGTCCACCTCTTTTAGCACATCTGTATAGAAAATGAAAGAATCTGAAACAAGGTCTCCTTTACTGCTTCTTCCCAGAGCTAGCATAGTTGTCCAACAACTCAGGTTCACCTCTCCCGTAACTTGTTCACAGGATCACAGGATGTCAGGGGTTGGAAGGACCCAAAGGGATCATCAAGTCCAACCCCCCTACCAGAGCAGGACCATAATCTAGCTCAGGTCCCAGAGAAATGCATCCAGACAGGCCTTGAAAGTCTCCAGAGAAGGAGACTCCACCTCTCTGGGGAGCCTGTTCCAGTGCTCTGTGATCCTTATAGTAAGGGAATTTCTCCTTGTGTTGAGGTGGAACCTCCTGTGCTGCAGCTTACATCCATTGCTCCTTGTCCTATCACAGAGAGCAAGTGAGAAGAGCCTGTCCCCCCCTCCTGACACACAGCCCTCAGGTATTTATTAAATCCCCTCTCAGTCTTCTCTTCTCCAGACTAAGCAGCCCCAGGTCCCTCAGCCTCTCCTCATAAGGCAGTGCTCCAGTCCCCTAATCATCCTCGTAGCCCACTGCTGGACCCTCTCCAGAAGATCCCTGTCCCTCTTAAACTGGGATGCCCAAAACTGAACATTCTACCTGGATGATCCATACCCTCACCTTGGGGCATTGCTTCCCATCCATTTTCCCACAAGACCAAAATCCCACCACTTACTTTCGGTCACACCTTCAAAATCTGACTCCAAGCTCTTATTAAAATCCTCTGGGAACAGACTTGGCAGGAATTAAAAAATGGCCCTCATACAGAATCACATTAGCCATAATACCCCAGATCTCCACTCCCTGTTCAAGACTCCTCTTAGCTAGATGGAGTACAAATACAGAATAAAATACTGCCATGTCACAGACACTTACTGTTCTTTGAGTATTAGCTCAAAAAAGCCAAGAAGTCCCATAAAGAGTGTTTTACATTCACTTTGTGCTGTGCAGACAGACCAAAGAAAGTACAAGGAGTGGACAGCAGTCAGGCTGGTTCTTTGATCTCTTGGAAGTGAACTATCATTTCACTGCATCCTGGAAGCCAACTGATCATTTCACTCTATCCTGGAAGCCAACTGATGATTTCACTGGATCCTGGAAGTACTAAATGCCTATAGCATGTGATGTGACACAGTTGTTTTACACAGGGAGTTTAAAATGAGTTATTACAATAAGTCCTGTGGAAGTGGAGTCTGTGCAAGTAAAATGCAATGTGTCTAAGTGATGTGCAGAAATCTGAAGAAATATTAGGTAGTTGGAGCTGGCAGGATGGGTGTCTCTGAAGATAGTGGAAGGGAGAGGCAGTCTCACTAAGTCAGATGATTATCTTTCTTCATTAACAGAACAGAAACTTAAATGTTGGATGACTTTCTCTATTAAGAATCCACTATGTGTAGTCCTCTTTGAAGATACTGACCTAATAAAGCATGACTAGCTCTTTTTGAAAAAGAAAATTATAACCATGGTGTCCCACTTCCCCTTTGCAGATACTAACAAAGTGTTGAAAATGCTTGCTCCAAAGTGGGACAGGCTTTCAGAGATCTGGGAAAGTTTGTCTCCATCTTTCCCAGGAAAATCTTCTTACAAGTATGTTCTGGCATACCAAATAGGAGAGAAAATTTCCACCCTTTCTTGTAAGGTGAAAACATTGTGGACTACTAGATGAAGAAGGATGGCCATGGGGTCTCTTTTCTGGGACACTGTGATATAGGGATTTTTGTGTGTGATTTATGCAATTTTGATACAGTTTTCCACCTCTGTTCTTGGAAGTGACACAGATACATGATTGAGACTGCTCCCTTTCTGAATTACAAGAAACAATGAACAGATGTAATTTTGTAGTCAGTCACATCAAGAAGTATAGAATCGGTCGGGGTTGGAAGGGACCACAAGGATCATCTAGTTCCAACCCCCCTGCCATGGGCAGGGACACCCTACCCTAGATCAGGCTGCCCAAAGCCTCATCCAGCCTGGCCTTAAACACCTCCAGGGATGGGGCCTTGACCACCTCCCTGGGCAACCCATTCCAGGCTCTCATCACTCTCATGGTGAAGAACTTCCTCCTCATGTCCAGTCTGAATCTCCCCACCTCCAGCTTTGCTCCATTCCCCCTAGTCCTGTCACTACCTGGTATCCTAAAAAGTCCCTCCCCAGCTTTTTTGGAGGCCCCCTTCAGATACTGGAAGGCCACAATAAGGTGACCTCAGAGCCTCCTCTTGCCAGTATGTATGAATTGGTTATGACATTAGCGTAGAGGACAGCATAATACACGAAATTGCAAGCACAAATACAGGCTGGGTGGTGAATGGCTGGAGAGCAGCCCTGAGGAAAAGGACCTGGGGGTCTGGGGTGATGAAAAGCTCAACATGAGCCTGCAGTGTGCGCATGCAGCCCAGACAGCAACCAAGTCCTGGGCTGCACCAAGAGCAGTGTGGCCAGCAGGGCAAGGGAGGGGATTCTGCCCCTTTACTCTGCTCTTGTCAGACCCCACCTGGAGTACTGTGTGCAGTTCTGGAGCCCCCAGCACAGGAAGGACATGGAAGTGTTGGAGCAGGTCCAGAGGAGGGTCACAAAGATGATCAGAGGGCTGCAGCAGCTCTGCTGTGAGGACAGGCTGAGAGAGTTGGGGCTCTTCAGNGATGCTTAAGAAAGAACCCAAAACAAAAGATAGGGCAGTCGGGCTTGTGGCACTCTCTGGGGCACAGTGTCTGGGGCTGTCCTGCAACTTCTGGCTTCTTCTCTCCGACAAATTAATTTCTCTAATCACTTTTCTTCTAAGTCCTCCTCTGGCCGATCCTCAAAACCTTGGGGTAAGGTATAGGGGTGGGGAGAAGGTGGAAGGGTGGTTGGGAGCCCCTCCTGGGGTCTCTGATTTCTGGGAGGGGTGTTGTGTTTCTGTATTACCTTTACTTTGTATATTTCTGTAAATATTCCTGTATATAGTGTATATATCTGCTTGTATATTGTGCTGAGCTGTAAATATAGCTTCATCTAAACTTTCAGCCGACTGAGTTTTAGCCTGGGTCATTTTACAAAGTGTGGGGGGGCGGGTAACTCCCAAACCCACATCATATGCACATATCTATCATATTGATCTGAGGCATTTATAAAGCAACATTTTCCACACTATTGAACTCAGTAATGAACAAGACGAAGCAAAGAACCAGACCAAAAAGCTACTTTTGCAAAGGAGAAAAATACAACCCTTAAGATTTTATGTTAGGAGGCTCCTTCTTCTCTCCTCTCTCCTCCTGACAAAAACAAAAGGCAGTTTGATATAAAAGCCCCTCTGTGTGTGGGTTTGCTTGAACTGACTCTGTAAGGGACATACAGACATGGAGGGAGAACAGGTTAATGAAAAGTGCCAGCCAAAGGTAGGCAATGGAACTGTGAGGGCATATGAGTGGGTCTCCATTAACCATACCTCCCTCAAGCCCACAGGGACTGATAAATTCATAATACCACAAGTTGGACAAATTTGAGAGTTGCCGCCTGCGTGCCTTGGTCTTATCAGCATGTGAGATGTAGAGGAGGCAGCTGCCATCCTGTGAAGGTTGTGAGCAGGCACACAGCCATGCCATGTGGCCAGGATCCTGAGAAGATGGCCATTCTGGGCCTACCCCATGACCCTTGACTCCAGAGCAAGTGTGCAGCTGCGGCCATGGATAGATAATTACCTGTTACCGATTATAACAGCCTGCCTCTATGAAAAGTAAGGGCTTCAGCTACAAAAGATCTCCTAGAAGATACTGGCTGTGGTCTCCTCTGATTTGGCAGCAGAGGAAAATGTTTTGTTTTTTTAATTCTTCATTCTGTTTTTCAGTGGAAACCATCCTCTTTTTTTTTTTTAATTTTATTTTTCTTTCTTATTTTTTATTACACAAAATTAACAAGAACAAAAACTATTCTCAACCTTTCATTTTTTATGTTGTCTTGACTACTGTTTGGGGATTTTAGTCATTTATAATAATTTTATCAGGTTGTTTTTTTTTTTGTTTATCTCACTGGCAAAACTGTAGCTGTAGGGAAGAGAATGCATCTTGTCAAAGTATTAAATACTCTTGTTACAGTTTATAGAGAAAAATAATAAAATATTATTTTAAATTCATGGAAGAGTGTGTCTAAAGAAGAACCAGCACTTTTCACTTAGCTCTATTAGGAAATAAAATTGAGATACCTCCTCGAGCACACTATGACAGGAACAAATCAATACAGCTGTGTAACTACCACATGTTCTGGATAGACATAAGCCCAGGTTAGTCTGTTAGGAAATGAATAAATAGTAAAATTGCTTTGGAGGCTTTTCATAAAATTGAATCTTCAGCAATCCTAAATATAAACCTGCATTGCTTGGTACCAATCTCGTCCTGCTCTATGTATGGCTAGAATTTGTCTCTATATGGGAATTTAGCTACAAGATAAAACAGTCCTTTATATAAATAACTTATGAGTCAGTCCCAGCTGTAACTCCAAAGTGGTGAAGTTGTTAAGTAAATGCTGTTAAGAGAAATGTAAAACGAGCTATGAGTTCTTCACAAGAAAATGCTTTTATGGCATTAATATAAGAAAAAATGCTTTAAAAAGGCAGCCTTGTATCCTGTGTCATGACAGTTTCAAAAGTAACAAGGTTAAAATAAGATAGAGATATGAATCAACATGTCTGGTAATGTTACTCTGATGGGTTTACATCAGCCACACTGGGGCATCCTATGATGCTTTTGTAGATCAAATCTTGCAGTCTTTTCACAAGAAGAGAAACAGATCTCTTATGAATATGAAAAATGATGTACCCTGTGCATAATGTGCTTCTGTCTGTAGATAAATCTTTGTATTATCAACTCATCAAACTTAGACTGTTATTTTATTATAAAAATCCATAAATGATGCTTATAATTTTAATGAATTGAATTAATGTTTAGTGATAACTTTGATTTCTGCTGCTTCTCACTATGAATTTCTGAAAAAAATATAATTAAAAGTCATCTAATATTTCTATGTTGCCTTTTTTCATCTGTGGTATTTCCTGGAAATGTAATCTATGCACTATTTATATTTTTGTCACAAACCAGTCCATTTCTTTACAACTTCAAAACCGGACTGCCTGGGGAGCAAGCCATATTTATTGGCAATGAAAAAGGTAATTCTTTTAGATTTTAAAATACACTGAGTTTTTTTTTTTTTCTTCTTAATGGTCCATATGTCAAAATACAACCATGTTCTGATAAGTGATCATCATGTACAATTGGTTTCATGGGATTCAAATTTTTACTGTTCTTCAGTGGTTTCATTCAACACCTGTCACTTCACAATCAAATTGTGGTTGCCACATAAGTAAATGTAAGCGGTGAAGCCTATGCTGTGTTTCCTGGGTATGCATAGCTGATGTGGAGAACAAGCACCATCACCAAGAAGTTTTATCCAGTTTCATTGACTCCTATGGATGTTCCTGGCTGTTGCCATTGAGTTGTTTTGTAAATAGCCAGTAGCCTAAAACTGGTAACAGTCTTGTTCCTGCATGGTCATATCTGGCTTGCGTTGCTAACAACAGCAAAAAAGCTAATGAGCATTCTCTTTTGATCTGATGGCTTTATGTAACTCTAAATTGGCATTGAGAACTGATCTGTGGCTGATAGAGGTCCTGATATTGCTAATCTGAAAGCGGATGAAGCTCACACTCAAGTCAGCAAAACATTGCACCAGAGGAAAGGTCTGTCCATACAAACCTCAGAATCTTTCTAAACTCATTGCACTTCAGTGGTCTGGGTCAGTGGTTGATCAACAGGAAGGCAGTAGGTTGAAGAAAAGGGTATCTTTGATGGAAAGGAAAGAAACTGTTAAGATTAAACATTCATACTTATTTGGTGGGGAAAGCACGAAACCTAAAATTCTGTTATATTTTCCAGAAAAACTAAGGATCAGACCAAACTTAAAACAGTGTTCTCTTCTTTAGAAGTGTAAAGTCAGGCAGAAAAGATGAACAGCTACAAAACTCAACTCAACACCAGATAAGATGGCTGCAGAAACAACAGTGGTGTGTGTGCATAGGCAAGGCTCACATAAGCTTGCATTTGTCCCCAGAGAGATGAATAGCCAAGAGCTGTATGCCTATGTGATGGTCAGCACTGTGAGTTACTCAGACTGACCCACTCAGTGGCTTAATTGCTTAATCACTTATGGCATCTTCTGCCTTCAGAGAGAGGCAAGGAAAAGTGGTGTGGTCTACTTGATCTAGCTGGCCACCCTCAGGCAGAAGGGAATAGCTAAGGACCAGGAATGGTGGAAATTAGGAAGTGTGACTAGCTGAGTCATGGGTTGAGCCACCATGGAAACAGTTTCAAAAGCCTTTGCACTTTATGGAAGGGACATAAGATTCCTTATATGGAAGAGGTATTGTTAGGAAAGTATGTCAAAAGGCTAGTTAGCTTTCTTTGATGGGGCTCAGATCTGGAGACAAGCACTGCTACAAGTGGCACTGACCAGCTTTCTGCAGAGTGTTGCCTATGTCCTCTGAAGCACCACTTTCAGAAAATATGACCAGAACTGTTCAACTTGAGAGAAGTTATTTCCAATTTATTTATTTGACTATAAAATGAGTGTCCCTTTGGTCTGTGTCGTGCCCTAGTCTAAGGGATGAGAAATGAGAATTGAATAGTCGCATTTCTTCTAGGATGAAAACTCAGATTTTGTAAAAATGGCTGCTTAAATTTAAAGCATTTGAGCTGAGGATGAAGTTGCAGAGCTCAGCTGAATGACAGTAGGAAAATGTTATTTACTAAGATTAGTTAATCTGTAAATGCTTTCTATGTGTTCAGAAAACATCAGCAGTCCAAGCAGCAGCTGGTGAGTAGTACTGTTTCACTGATCTGGATCCCTGCAGATACTAGGGGAAAGGATTATTTATCTAAGAGGCTGCTCCCTAACTCAGAAGGTCAGCCTTTGTGATGACCCGAGAAAGGTGCAGAAACAGAAGATATCACTCTGGAGGAGTCGCTGCCTGCCTCAGTAGATATGTGAAGTTTCCTTTTTGTACCTACCCAAACAACTTCAGGGGAACTCACAGAATAACTGCCAAGTTGCCAGGAGAAATGACCAGATTGCTCCACTAGACCATCCAACCTGACTTTGAACTCTTCCAGGGAGAGGCATCCACAGCTTCTCTGGGTGGAACGTTTTAACTGTTTTCTTGGGACACCTCTGATCAAAAGAAAATAATCACCACAAAGCGGAAACAGTGTATTCCTTATGGAGGTCTGAGGGCCGTGAAGACTTACTGGCATCAATGAGAATAAAGACAAAGATGATGATAAGGACATATCAAAAAATGTACTTACATGTTGTAAGCAGATGTCTACATGGCATCTAAATAGCTGTAACGTTTGCCAGAAACACACCTGAAGTCAATCTACTGAGTGCAGAGTTGTGAGGTGAGAGTCATAATGGAAATGCTTTATACCTAAGTACATCTTCAGTCACAGTTTTGACACAGACATCCTACACCTTTTACTTTTCTCCTCACAGCATCGTGTCCTGAAAGATGAGTCCTCCAGTTTCCTCTGAAGCCAGGCAGGCATGCTCCATCCTTTTAAAATTTCCTTGCTGCTGCTGTCTCTCTATAGGACAGTGTAGTGGACAGAACAGCTACTCAGGAAGCAAATCCTCTAGTCTCTTCACTGCTTCAGGGGTTCCCAGTCCCCTTTGTGAACATCTTTAAGCACCCTAGTGTCATGGAGAAACTAAGCAAGGGCATTTAAGAATTACAAAATCAGACATCAGTGTTTTTCCCAATTTGCTTCATTCTGTGTCAAGTTAAGGAAGAAGTAAAGTAATGAATAGAGACAGATGGGTGCATGTGGGTGCATAAATCTCTCGCAGTGACATGGGTGTGCATTAAGAGTCACTCAGATCTTAGTCCTACTTCCACGCAGACTCTGGGGAATCTTTGCAAGCTGCTTTCATCTCTGTAGGGGGAAGAAACGGTCTCACAGCAGCAGAGAATGGAAAAGTAATAAAAAAATTAAATTAGATAAAATTAGTTTAAATAATGAGAAAGAATATAAAGGAAATGATCTCGGAGGCAGGTGCCCTTTGGAGAAAGTATCTTTATTAAATTTTGATTTAATTCATTAAAGCTAGGTTGACAGTGTCCTTTTTTAATGTTGTGTGGAACATTATCTTCTACTCCTGTTGATAGCAAATGACAAAAAGCAGTGCGCCTAGCATTGATTGTGGTGAGAGTGAGGAACTTCAACTTTTGTTCTGTTTTTCTTCTTTGTCATGGTAGGGCTAAGCAAGCCAAAATAGGCTTATACATGTCCTGGCTTGCCCAGGCATGTTTTTCTGCTCTCCCTCCTTCTGTTTTGGGGAGAAGCAACCACGGGAAAGAAGACAAAAGAATCTGGAGCCACTGAGTCTGAGGACTGTGGCCTGCCCAGGCTTGTTTTGAACCCTGTGGTAAACAAGGTACACAGGGTTGCCTTGTGCAAGGCTGTGCTCTGCCCTAAAAAGGGTAAAGCAAGCCTATGGCTTCATCTAACATGATCAAGCTTGGCTAACTGCCATTCTGATTGGCTATTCTGTGTCCAAAGGCACATTAGTCTCGGGCTGTATGGATAAAAGGAGATGAGCAGGGAGCACAAGGTGTGCCCTGCCATTGTATCCGTGTGCTCTGCTGTTATATTCGTGCTGCCTTATATCCTGAACTGCTTGGAAACCGCCTTCCAAGAGCTTACCAGGATCAGGCTCTAAATGTCTGCACACGACTGGCCTGCACAGCCAGGGTGACATTGTGCTGAGACTGAACATGGCAAGACACCCTGCCTGCACCTGAAAGCCAGGATGAGAAGTCCTGGAGATAACACAGATCATCCAGAGAGTCAGGACCAGGTCAGAGATTGTCTGCCTCCTCTCTCCAGCACCCAGAAGCCTGGGAAACTCCAAAGCCTCTAAAGGCTTTGAGACCACTGACAGAAACCCTGCCACATGCTTTGGGTGCTGTCCCATAATATTTTGTGAGTAAATACTTAATGCCTCTTGTAATCACTAATTGCCTTCTGCTATAAGCAGAAAGGAGCTTCCTGCATCCATCTAGTGGATAAGCAGGATAATTAACAGCTAAAACCTTCTATTCCAGTAAAAATGTTTGCGTTTGCTGGTTACCTCTTAGAGTGTTCCAGTTTTGCTTGTTGCCTGTGTGTATAAATTTCCAAACTGTGCATTTTGAATCTTGTAAATAAGTTTTCTGGCGAGATTTAATGTTATATAATGCTATATATAACGTTATATAATGTTATATATAACGTTATATAATGATAATTCATAGTTGTTAACAATCTCTGCCTGGATATCAAAATTAATATCGATTATTAATTTTGCATCATAATTTGCAACATTCTTCTCTCCAGATTTTGGCCACATATGCCAGCTGCTGCTTGCTGAATAAGTTTACTGCAGAAAAGCCCTGAATCTTTCAATTTCATAGTACTCTGTTGCAGCTAGCTTGGAAATAACCTCAATAAAACAATAAGACTTTAAAAAAAACAACCCGTCCTGCTGTAAACAAGGTACACACGGTTGCCTCGTGCAAGGTCTGTGTACTGCCCACATTTGGGTAAAGCAAGCCTATGGTCAAGCTTGGCAAAGTGCCATTCTGATTGGCTTATCTATGTTCAAAGGGCCATTAGTCTCAGGCTGAATGGATAAAAGGGGATGAGCAGGTAATATGACGTGCTCTACCATTTTATCAGTGCTCTGCCATTGTTTTCGTGCTCCTGCTGCACCACTGCATCCTGAACTGTGTGGAACTCCTGTTCCACAGGAACAGGCTCTAAATGCCTGTGTGTGATCAGCCTGCATAGCCAGTGTGACATTGTGCCAAGACTCTACAGGGCAATGAATCCTGCCTGCCTCTCTGCAAGGCTTCTGCTGAATTGGGAATCAAGAGGAACCAGGTCAGAGACTGTGCCAGACTCCCAGCTGCCTGAGGAAAGAGTCTGGGAAAACTCCAAAGCCTTTAATGGCTTTGAGACCACCGACAGCAACCCCTCCACGTGCTTTAGGTACTCTACAATAATATTTTGTGAGCAAATATTTAAGGCCTCTTGTAATTACTAATTGCCTTCTGCCATAAGCAGAAAGGAGCTTCCTGCATCCATCTAGTGGCTAACAATCTCTGTCTGGATATCAAAATTAATATAGATTATTAATTTTGCATCATTCATAACAAAGTCAAAGACAAATGAGAGTTTTCTCTGCCTAGATCAAGGATAATCTAAACATTCTTGTTATCAATCTTTATTGCTCTGTGTAAGTTTAATACATTCCAGGGATAGCTAGACCCCAGCTATTCAGACATCTAGACAAGTCTCTTACTTCCTATGGTCTCATTCTCAGCACATGCTCCTCTGGCCTCTACCACTGCAGAAGGAAAAGCATGGAAAATAGCTCTCTCCTGCCCAGATTCAGGTGGTCCTGACATGGGACCCAGAATATATTCCTAGATTATTTATTTAAGAGTGTAACTGTTTTCTGCTTTGCCTAGTTTCCCACAGAAGTATGTTCATCATTGCCAGCTGCCACCCGCATTGGATTCTCTCTATAACTTCATTGAAACAGAATACATGTTGGAGGCAGGATTAATTAATATAATAATTAACCTATTTACTTTTGAATTACTTCTGTAAGCCTGATCTTGCCAGCATTTAATGTGAAAATGAACCTTAGATGAAGAACTAATAACAGAATTTCTGCAGTTTCTGCATCATCTGAACATATATTAATTTTGATTAAGCCAATTTCTAAATTTCTTGATTTTCCTGACACCAGATGAGTAAATGGGGTTAAACCAAATAGACTTTTCTGTTTTTTAATGCTTTGTTGCTTTCTCCCTTAAATGGAAACTAACAAATGTTGCCTCTGAGAAGTCCATTTCATACTTAAAAAACAATAGCAGAATGTCTTACATGTCTCTATAGAGGGTGGTGAGAATATTATTCCATGCTAGCCTTTGCTTTTACTTTCATCTCTAATAATGCATAGTAACTCTAGTGATTTGACAGCTCTTCCAGATTGTCAAGAATGCATATAAGAAACAAACTTGGATTTTATTTTCTGATGGCATTCTCACTTTAGTACACCTTATTTTAATGTACCTTGTTTTATGCTTTCATGACACAAGCAACAGAGCAGTTACTTAGCGTAATATAAATGCAAGGTCTAAGATGTGTGGTAGATACATTGTCAGTCTCTCTTGTAATTTATTATTTACAATATGTTCTCATTCATTTTCAGTGCAAAAGTACATCACTCTGTGTTTCAAGTTGTTAAATAGTAGATTGTTATCTCTCAGGCCCATGCTCCAAGTACAAAGCAAAGCTTTTAACCAAAGTATCTTTGGTGATCTCTCAGTACAAGTGGCTGCTCAGAAATTAACATGCCAATGTAGCTGCAGAACTGGTGAGCAGCTCAGATCAGATCTGAAAATATTCATTTGGCTGAGTAAAAAACAAAGTGAACAATGTATAGTGAATATTTTCCATTATATATAATTGAAAAAAGATGTTTAAAGAGACATTTTAGATTAACAGCTTGTTCAGCACAAACACCCACTAGATATTGATATGAAGAGAAAGAACTGAAGAAAGAAGTTATGTATTTTATTTAGCACCTTTCATCTTAAGGCAAAATTGTATTCATTCATTTTGTCTTCTCTGTCTTTATTGGAGTTGCTAAATTTGTAGAAGTATAGCAAAAAAGGAACCCATTCAAGATGCCTTAAAAAAAAAAAAAAGAAAAAAGAAAAAAAAGAAAGAAATTTCCAAAAAAGTACTTGAGACATAACTCTTACACTTAGAGAGGCCTTGCTGCTTGGTTTGCACAGTATTCAAGATGTTAAGAGTGAGTGCAACTGCACTGAATATTCCAGGTTAAAATCTTTCATACATTAGAGTGACAACTAAGGGGGACTGAGTGTAAATAGGGATACTAAATGCCTTTGGAAAAGCTTTGCTTTACATTGCTTTGTGGACATTCACATTACTTGTGCAGTCATTTAAATCTAACCAGAATAAGTGTAACAGAATGGTAAATCAGAGGTCTTGATTTATTCAGTCATTTTCAACTCCTTGTATACATGACAGCACAAGGGAAAAGGAAAAGGAGGACACAACTTCTGTGTTGTGCAAAGCTCTATCTTAAACAATTGACAGCATTGAGAAAAGATCTGGAAATAGCAAAAGTGTCAGAGGGCCGTCACTGATACCAACCAACAGAATACCATGCCAGAAATTGTAGATGAAAAACTAGAAAAAGGCAAAGACTCTACATGGAATAAATGTTAAGTGGAAGAACAAGGAATAATAATCTTAGGACCAGATAAAGAGCTCTTCAGTGGGTATGGTAAGGTACTGCTTCCTTTCCTCACTGAAGAAACTGTGACCGACTTTTACAAGCTTGGTATTTAAATCAAAACTTCCACATAGCAATCTAAATAAATGTCCCAATTTTCAGATTTTATGTACTGTTGCAGCTTTTCTTGGCTCCAGAAAACGTGAATTCTCAGCACCTCAGAAGATCAAGCTGTTTATGTGGGTGGTGATCATAGTAGAAAGTTAAATCAGTGTATCTTAACTTGCACGTGCAGAAACCAGTATGTTCACACACAGGGTATTTTGCATCAGTAGATGCCTGACCCACCTACTTCACTTTATTGCCAGTATGCTGATTTTAGAGATGTGCTGGTTTAAGGCTAATTGGAATATTTTAATAGAGAGAATTATATTATAGGCTGTGAAAAGGAAACAATGGTGATGTCTACTTCACTCATAGGCTTGTTGAGATGGATAAAACTAAGAACATAAACATTAGATAAGACAGTCAGTCTCTGGGGCACAGCGTCTCGGGCGGTCTAGCTTCTGGCTTCTCCTCTCTGCCAAGTAACCTCACTAACCACTTTTCTTCTAATCCCCCCTAGCTGATCCTCAAAATTCTCCTTGTGCATAAGGCAAACCTTGGGGTAAGGTATAGGGGTGGGGAGAAGGTGGAAGGGTGGTTGGGAGCCCCTCCTGAGGACTCTGATTTCTGCGAGGGGTGTTGTGTTTCTGTATTACCTTTACCTTGTATATTTCTGTAAATATTCCTGTCTATTATGTATATATCTGCTTGTACATTGTGCTAAGCTGTAAACAGAGCTTCAGTCCTTAACTTCCAGCCGGCTGAGTTCTAGTCTGGGTCATTTTACAAAGTGTGGGGGTGCGGGGAACTCCCAAACCATCACAAGAGATTAACCCTGCTAGTTTTCACTTTCCATTTGCATATCACCCATATGTAATGAAGGATTGGATTAAATTTGTCGATTAAGGCTCTTAAATGTAATCCCTATTATGGAAAGCTAACCGGTAGAGTTGGTTGAATCAAGAACAATTTTCAGCTGTTTTGAGGTGACCAGGAAAACACCAGATTAAAGTCTATAGACTCTTTTATAGAGGCCATTCAATGTGCCGAGGAAATTGCACTGTTTTGGGAACAGAGACAGTATCTTACACATAGACATATACAGATGATGTGTAAATACCTGCTGACAGCTTACATTTAGGTCTTTTAAACCAGGAGCTGAAGTACATTGGCTATCAGGTATCAAAATCTAAATTCCATCATGAATAGTCGCTTTAAATATCTATTGTAGAATAACTCTCCAGGTGTAAAAAAAATAAGTCCTATTACAGCTGTCTTCAGCAACATTGGTATGTTAACAAGCTCTCAGTACCAGAACATATAGAAAATATACAATTTTCATAACTAGAAAGTAACCCTTTGGAGATAAAGAATGGATTGTTCTCCCGCTGTAGCCTTCAGCAAGAAAAGACTTTTCTTTATTTAGACAAGAAGAGAAAGCAAAAACTGGGTCACCTGAGAGGACATATTTTCAAATCTCAGTTGTGTCTCAGTGGCAGAGCAAAGTTGCCTATCAAGGTACTCAAGCTAGATCTAGGTTAGTTCTGTCTTGAGTAAGCTTTGACTACTTTTATGATCGGGGAATAAATAAGGAGAGTAAGTATCTTTGTTCTTCTTGATCACTTCTTCTGTAGAAACTGTTAGTGATAATGAAATCTGGCATGTAGAGAGCTTTCACTAAAAAAACCCTGCAACTCTTGGCAGTGTCTCTGCTTACTAAACTCTAATTCCTTCAACTGTTTTGGTGGAGGTTTTTTTCGTCTTATTTACCTGAGTTAATCACAAGTTGTTGTTTCATAGCATCTGGTATACAAGAAATATACAAGTGAGATAAAGACTCAGTCATCTTAGCATTGTAATCTTGGGACAAGTCCTCGAAGTGTTGATTTCTGGTGGGAAATACCTAAATATCTGTAATGGTAGGGCTGCAGCCACTGACATTAGACATGTAATGCACGGAGAAGTGTAGTGTCAATAGTTCCTTCCAGCAAGCAATTTAGTGGATGGTTCATTTACTTTTTGTTCTGATACTCACAATAACACACACATAGAAATTTCTCATCATTCATTATGCTGATGCAAGGAAGGACAGCGTGAGAAATTGTACTGGGAAAGGGATAAAAAGAATACTTTCTTCTGAGTGAAGGAACTTCACCAGCTTCCCAGTTGTGATGGTTTGGGAGTTTCCCACCCCCCCACACTTTGTAAAATCACCCAGACTAGACTCAGTCAGCTGGAAGTTCAGGAATGAAGCTATATTTACAGCTTAGCACAATACACAAGCAGATACATAGGCAATAGACAGAAATATTTACAGAAATACACAAGTTAAAGGTCATACAGAAACACAATACCCCTCCCAGAAATCAGAGTCCCCAGGAGGGGCTCCCAACCACCTTTCCACCTTCTTTCCACCCCTCTACCTTACCCCAGGGTCTGCCTTACTTGCAAGGTGAGTTTGGAGGATAGGCAAGGGGGGATAGAAGCAGAGTGATTAGTTGGGTTACACAGCAGAAAGCCAGAAGACAGAGAGACTCTCTGTTTTATCTATGTTTGTGTCCTTGTTTTTATACATCTCAGCAAGCCTATGAGCGAAGAAGACATCATCACTGTTTTTCTTTTCACAGCCTATAATCTATTTTTTTATTAAAATATTCCAGTTAGCCTCAAATCAGCACACCAGTACAGTTCTGAATTTGTACCTGCACCCTGCTGCTGAAGGTATCAGTCTTTGTCATGACCTGGGAGATGAAAGGGAAGGCTCCTTATCTTCTTTCTCAGTTACATTTAATACCATGCTTTCATTTGCCCATTAATATTTTGTCCATCTGCCTATGCTGTACACAGCTCATCTGGAGAAGCAGTTCTGTGGCTACCATATATCCCTTTAAAGATCATTTTGAGAAATACAGCCACATTCATCAGGCTACTTGAAACACGGTTCTCAGTTTGAGACAATGTGTGTCCTTGCAGAGTTTCAGAAATAAAACAAAGGAAGAAGCAGAAATCCAACCCACCTCTCTCCTGAGTTTGACAAGTTTATGATCATGGTAGGAAAGAGAAAGCCTGAATCTGCTGTAGGGCTCAAAAACCTTCAGATAGGCAGAGAGGTCTAATGCCTGGCTAGTGTATGCTTTCCCATATTGGACTGCTGTCACAGATAACAGCAATGATAGGATCTAGTGATTAGATAAATCACTCTCTTTAGGCTGAGTAGTCTCTCACTTCCAGATGCATAACTTTGTCTGCTAGCTAATTTTATGGTGGGCTGGATTCAGCAATCTGTATAATCAATGTAAAGATAAAGATGCTAAGGACGGGCACACTAGATTTCCCCTCTTGACTTCCATGGCCAAGCATCTACCATTTCAGTGAGATCAGTTCCTATGTCAGGCAATTAGATAGGTCAGTTGACTTTTATCTCCAACTATTTCTAACTTACCTATTTGAAGGGCAGCATTTGTCTTACACCAGCTTGATATTGCCGGCTGAGTTCAATACACTATAGAGCAATCCAAGTCTGGAAAATAATTTATTCTAAGGGAAAACATATGTAGTTGATTTAGATTTTGAACGTTTTTGATTCTCTTTCTTCAGGGGACTCTGATTTCCTTTTTTGGGTGATTTTTTTTTTTTTTTAAGAGAATGTATGTGTTGTTATGAAATACTGCAGATAAAAACACTTCAGGAAGAAAAAGTTGTCTATGCCCCTGATCTGCTTTGATGACAAATGAATTTCTGCTGGATTTTTTTTTTTTTTGTGATCTGTCCTCATGTTCACAATGCTGCATTGTTTACACATTTCACTTCATTCTGTTAAAATAGCTTGGAAGCCCACTGCACTACCTTTTTCATGCCCACCACTTAACTTGGTGTGGCTGTCACCTTAGGGTGATCTGCTAAGTGGCACCAAGGCAAATACAATCTGAAAACCTGCGTTCAAACTTGTCACCACTGTACATTCCTTTATCTCATTAGAATGAGTCTCTGCTTTCTGCATCAATTATACTCTTACTTAGATTAACATATATTTTATATTTCCTTGTTGGATCATAGCATGAAATTTAAGGTACAATACCTTACTTATGTTTTCATCACTCTACGTCAGTTTTCTGTTCTGTTCTAAGGATCTTTTAGAGAGTTTGTTAATTCTGTTGCTCAGCTCAGCAAAAAAACCCACTAGGGTCTCTTTTCTGTATTGTTTGATTTTTCACATCTTTCAAATACAATAAATATTAACAGATACTCAAAAGCTCTGTTGGAGTGGGTCCAGAGGAGGGCCACAAAGATGATCAGAGGGCTGGAGCAGCTCTGCTATGAGGACAGGCTGAGAGAGTTGGGGCTCTTCAGCCTGGAGAAGAGAAGGCTTCCAGGAGACCTTAGAGTAGCCTTCCAGTATCTGAAGGGGGCCTACAGGAAGGCTGGGGAGGGATTATTGACAAGGTCTTGCAATGACAGGACAAGGGGCAATGGGTTTAAACTGGCATTTAAACTGGATGGCAGGAGGAAGTTCTTTCCAGTGAGGGTGGTGAGGCACAGGTTGCCCAGGGAGGTTGTGTCTGCTCCCTCCCTGGAGGTGTTCAAGGCCAGGTTGGCCGAGGCCTTGAGTGACCTGTACTAGTGGGAGGTGTCTCTGCCTATGGCAGGGGGTTGGATCTTTGAGATCCCTTCCAACCTTACCATTCTATGAATTATTTTATTCCACTTAAACATTTTGCTGCCCTTCACTGACACAATCTTTAATTTAGTCACAGAGCTGTAACACAAATGTTTTGCCCTTTATGAGCTATGAAAGTTTCACTAGTCAGTCTTCACAGCAATTACACATATCTGAAATTAAATCAAGCAACTACATATACCAGACCGTTGTATCACCTAAACAACTTAGACTAACCTATTTTGTCTTTCCTCTGTCCTGAAATCTGCAATGTTTTCTTAGAAGCACAGTTAATTGTTAACTGCTT
This sequence comes from Ramphastos sulfuratus, assembly GCA_013399055.1. Taxonomy (NCBI): domain Eukaryota; kingdom Metazoa; phylum Chordata; class Aves; order Piciformes; family Ramphastidae; genus Ramphastos; species Ramphastos sulfuratus. Next base: position 13,889 of record WBNM01022788.1, on the reverse strand, counting down.
CTTCGATGTTATCGCCCTTAAGTTTTCTGAGATATTTCTTGCAGTCTGTTTTTTTTTATCTTAACTGTAACTGCTTCTTCAAAGGTTTTATGTGTCTCAAATTATTACCCTCTGCCCTGTAGTGCATGCTTCACACTTTGTGAAACTTCTGTTATTGAAGGGAAAGAAAAGAGGAACAATGTACATTTGAAAGCAGTGTCAGAACCAGGTTTGCTTGAAAATTAATACCTTCTTCTCTAGCACCCATACCTGTATTTTATTTGTATGACAACAATGATCTCAGATTTTCTACAGATTATGGTCTTTGCAATGACTGACTTGTGTTTCCACAGAGCAGTATGAGCCTCTCAATTTAAATGAGTAGCTTGCCATAACCAGAGTGCTTTACAGTTGCTCGTACATCATGGAGTGACCAGGGCTTTGTTTCTCCAAAGTTTCGGTCAGTTGAGCCAGGCTCTGTGCTGAATCCAGCTGAGGTATGAAGGCAGCTCCCAACAGCATACACAGAAGATAGCTGCAGACAGAAAAGCTCAATCTGTAAACCCATCACTCATCTTTATCCCCTGCAAAGTGCCTTAAATGCAGTCACTACCACCTGGGTGCCACAGGTTAAGCAGAGGTGAGTACAGCCTGCTCAAAGTGTACAAACTACTTGGACATGTTTGCCCTAAGTTTGATGAAGGGAATTCTAACAGGATTCCTTAAGACAAATCCTACATGCAAATGTACATGGAGTCCTCCCACGTAGTATGTCACCCTATTTGCTGACTCTGTGTTCTGCCAGACCATCCCCTGGAAAAAACAGGAGTGATACACATTCTGGTGGACAGATACACACTTATGGCCACTAGACCTCACATTTGTCAGGGAAAATGTTCATATGGTTAAGGAATGCAGGAACATTTCTGTGCTTCCATGACTATCTCTTACTTATTTTACAGATTGATGAATTAATTAAATTTTGTCTAATATGGGGCAATATCTGAGCTGCCTCAATTTGGCTGCTTCTTCCAAGTCTTTTATTCTTGCCTGCAAAGATAGATTTGGTCCAGGCACAGTGTGTTTTACCAGGCCCAGCATGCTGAGATCTTGATCCTTGACTAAAGCTTTTCGCCATTACTATATTAATAACAACAAACTGTTCAGTACAGCAATCTCCTTGTAAAGCATTTCATTGTGCTTCCATTTCAAAACAGGATAGCAGACCAGGCTTTCTGATCTCAGTTTCTGAGTGTCAGACTATTTCCTGTAACACTTTATCTGCATCACACTCGCATCTCACCCACTACACAGGGCATGAAGGCAATGCAAGGTCCTTTTTCTTTGTAGTTTAGGATACAACTTGTGGGCAAGATGCCTATAGTGTATATGTAAATTTATGAGCTGAATATTTAAATTCCAGTGTAATCAATAGGAGCTCTCTACATTTGCCAACACACAGATAGCCTTCACTGTCCTTTTGAGATGCTCTAGGATGTACTGTGTGGCCTCCACCTGCATATGGGCTTGGATCTCCCATAGATCCATAATCATACCTACCATGCCTCATATTGCAAGATATTCTAAGAAGTCTTAGATTAATCTAGATTTAGATGACTTCAGCAGTCAAATCAAGTTCCAGATCTTCATTGACTATAACAGAGTATAACCACCTAGTTCACAGGTAGACATCTAGGTGTCTTGTTCTGTAGGTTCAGTCTCTCCAAACAGTAAGTATTGTCTTTGCATTTTCTAGACTATATGGGAATTATGCAAGCTTTGTGTTTTACAAGATAAAGGAGTTCACAGTTGATGTGTAAATAGCTAACCTTGTCTAATTTATAAATTAATTAGTTTTGAAAAGGATAATTTATATTTAGACTAAATAGGTCTAAGCATACACTTTAGACTTTTTAAGGTTGCTACACAATTTCACCTGAGAAGAGACCTTTTCAAGGGCATTAAGTTCCCAGACAAGCAAGGTAAATATTTTTTTACTCAGTTGAGATATGGAGTTCCTGCTTCTGTTGTAATACCAGTAAATCTTAAAGTGTACATCACCATCAGAAGCAGTCTCCTTCAGTTCTGTAGCCACAATATCTGACATCTGAACAATGGTAAGATGCTAAAGAAAAGTTATACTTTAATTTGGAAAGCAGGGAGTTTGATGCTAGCCTAAGGGAGGTATCTAACCAATTACTTGAGTGGAAAGCTTGTCAGTGACTTTTTGTTTCATACACATAAGAGACTGTTCCCAGCTATATAAAGTTGGTTCTTGTGGTCAATGGAAGATAGATGCAGACCTCAGATATTCTGGGAAGACTTTAGATCAATTTAATGTTTGTAGGGAACTATGACATATGAGCTATGATGAATAACACTATGGCTGCTGCAAACTCCTACCCAGCTAGCTGCAAAGTGGCCAAAGCCAGCTCGCCTTCCCAGCAGCCCATATAATGCCTCCATGCTAGGAATGACAGTTCATCAGCTCAGCAGACAGCACAGCCAAGGGGATGGGACAAGGGATCAAGCCACTTTTTAGCACTGATTTCTTCTGTGTCCTCTTTCTCATTCTCTTTCTAACTTCTCTTAAATTTCAGTAAAAAAAGTTTTGCTTATTTTTAGTTTTGCAAACTTGGGTGCTAAGTGGTAGGCACCTACTTCCTCACATCAACTCCATTCAGACTCCATGGCCAACTTCTCACAATATGGCCCTTCATTCCTGTGCGTCACTCTTCATCTCTGTAAAACAGTGTAAGGCTGTTTACGTATCATGGAGAGAAGGATCTGGCAACCATGCAGTTCATCTATATGTATAAATGTAGAATCTCACCAAAATTAAAACTGCTGGAAAATTTTCAGTTCCCAGAGCTTTTGCTAGTGGGCTGACCAAATGTTTACTGCAAGAACTTCCCAAACACTGGTAACCAGACAGAGATCCTGGAAGAGCAACGAATGCACACACCCCCTCCCCTTTGCAATTTTTCATATTTTAGTCTTACACTTTGTAGATCAATGGCAGCTTCCATGACTTTAGGAGAAAACATCAATTACCTGACCATGTCTGAATGAATGCAAATTTTAATGGAAATGAAATTGTGAAAACAGTGTCCTGGTACTTCTGTTTAGTACTCTGTTAACGGGAAAAATAATGGTCAGAGAGAGAGGAGAGGTTTGGAGAAGTTCAGAGAGGAGAGGTTCGGAGAGGAGAGATTCAGTTCAGAGAGGAGAGGTTCGGAGAGGAGAGATTCAGAAAGGAGAGATTCAGAGAGGAGAGGAGAGGAGAGGTTCAGAGAGGAGAGGTTTCGGGAGGAGCGGAGAGCTATAGAGAGGAGAGGAGAGGTTTAGAGAGGTTCAGAGAGGTTTGGAGAGGAGAGGAGAGGTTTGGAGAGGTTTGGTTCAGTTCGGTTCAGAGAGGTTCAGTTCAGTTCGGTTCAGAGTTAGGAGAGTTCAGAGAGTTCACTGTCCCATTTCTACAACCTCTGTTACCCCTTCTTCTGGGCAGCTCCTTTCTACTACTATCTCATTATCTTTTTCTTATTTATTCATGGTCTTCGTCCCATCACTTCCAACAACTTCCATTTACACACAGTCCAGCGAAACATTTAAGGGGGAGAAGGACAATATTGGCATCGGCTTCCAGCTCTTCCTATACCACTGCTGCCATGCGTGGATGCAACCACTGTGGGTTTGGCTGGCATAGCCATCCAACAGAGCCCTGAGAGGACCGGTGAAAGGGTAATGGTCCTTGTGTGAAACCATGGAGAACAATGAGTGGCACTGCTCAGGAGTTTGTCCATCTGCCTGTGGATATGTTAACTCAAGATGTGCAGCAGGTGCTTTGTGGGTTTATTTTAGCATTGCCTCTGTTGGCATTTGCAGTGCTTGGGAATCCCAGTCCTGGCTCTGGACTGCACCTTGTATGGAATCCTCCTCACATGGAACAGTCAGCGCTAGCCCCTGCTGGGGCAGTCCCGGCGCTAGCCGGCACAGCAGTAACAAACACCATTTTCAGGCTGATGTATGCGGCTTGCGGCTGCATTGGCCGTTCGTATTCTTTAAGACCACGGCACGACCCAGAGGGGCAAAAAATCAGCCTTGGGGAGGGTCGGGTTTCAGGAGCCAGGACACTTCGCGGTGGGGAATGGCTCTGTGCTCACCGACGCTCTGCCCCGCGGGGCGGCTTTGGGGCAAACCTACCTGTCCTCCTCGCCCACCTGTCCTCCTCGCGGGCGGCGCCGTGCCGAGCCGGGCCGTGCCGCNGCTGCGGCGGGGCATCGGCGGAGGCTGCGGGCGGGGTCCGCGCCCGCGGCCGGCAGCGGTGTCTGCGCCTCAGCCGGGCTTGGCCGGGTGCTGGTGGTGCGCTCTCCCGCCGCGGGGCTGCACAATGGCAGTCGTTCAGTAGGATGGATCCTGCCGTGGCTTTTGTTCTGCAGATCCACCCATCCTCCTAGCAGTCAAGTACCAGGCTATGGTTTTCTCTCTGGGGATCTTTCTTCCGCGTTTTGCTGGTGTCTCTGATGAGGTTTTGGCCTCGGCTGGGATTTCACTACCTTACTTTTCGTTTGGCTTCATGCTGAAAAAAAAAAGGGATTTATTTTCTCTACATGCTTTTGGTTATAATCCAGTGTTGATCTAGGGGAAATAACCATTCAGCCTGGCTGAAAAAGCAGCATCCGTTGAAAAGTCTCAAAGAAATATACCACGTGAGGAAAAAAAACTGGGAGAAGATCGGAATATAACCATTTTTTCTATGATAAAACTGGTGCCCCTCTTCAGGAGAACTGATCTCAATTTATTATTATGCAACCACAAGGATCTCTTCTTTCTCAGGGTGTATAAGCTGCTGGATTGCTTTTCGCCCAAATCAATGTGGTTTCTTTGGAACATTTTCAGCAAAGGATCGCATATGCTGCAGTGTCTTTGTGGCAAGAGTCTTAAGAAAAACAAGAACCAAACTGGTAAGCAATCCATTGCACTGCGTTGTTTTTCTTTTATGCTACCCTGTCTGTTGCTCGCCGAGGTAGATCTGCAATCCTGCTGAGGGGAGAAGGGGGAAATGTAACGAGGCCAGCACGGACATGCATGTGCGTACGTGTATGAATAAGCAAGGAGAGGTATGGATTAGCCTCAGCCACCGTCACCACGGAAAAGAAAAAAAAAAAATATCAAAAGCGACCCTAACTCAGCCTGCATCTCCTAGTTTTNCTTCCCAAAGGCGAGCCCCCCCCCGCCCTTTGCACACCTCCAGTCAGTTTTGGGAAGAGGAGCCCGGGTCTCCTGTGCTAGTGTGAGCTGGCCCTGTCTGCCGTGATTGAGTATAACGGGGTTCAGGTCCTGCACAGCACTTTCTGATTAGCTCGCAATATGTCATCCCCTCCACACACACCCCCACCCGCCTTGCTAGGCTTTCTGAAGTCAAGCCCGACACCCCCCGCCTCCGGCTGGGGGCTCCCCCTTATCACTCATCCCCTGGGACTCTGGGCCGAGAAGGTGGAGGGGAACGAGGAAAGGGGGTGGACGCTTTCTTGAGGCTTGTGCCCAGACGGCAACTCAGTCAGCGATGCCAAGCGGCAGCAGCAGTACCGCCTGGGTGGCTGCGTCTCTCCTCCGCCTCTCTGCCGGGATGACCCTCTGTGCACACGCCGGTGTCTCTGCGTGTGTCTCCATGTCTGCGTGACAGCCAGGATCATGCGCTTCGGTTAAGCCCGGCTCCGAGGGGGAAACTTGCAGTACATTACATAAGAAATGCAAATGTAGGTGCTCTGGGCTGCCCGGTCCCGGGGGGTCACGCTGCTGCTGTTGCATCCCTCTTGCTCGGGGCGTCCGTGTGGCTAAGCACCGCGGTTTGGAGAGCAAGGTGGGCGAGAAGGGATGCTCAGCAGACGGGGGAGCCGGGAGCTCTTCAAGAGAAATACTGTCCCTCCCTGCCCTCCTCACACTGGGCTCTGGTCCCCCCTGCAGCCGTGTTCGTTCTCCCCGACCGGCAGGTTGCCTGCAAGCTCTTGTGTTCCTGGGGAGTCGAGAGCCGCTGGAACCAGGGCTGTGAGGGATAGGATAGCGTGTGCGCGCTGCTCTCTGTGTGTGCATGTATGTGTGCCGGCTGCCCTGCAGTGGCAGCTCTCGAGCAGGAGACTCCTGACGCTGGCACTGCAGTGTAGTAGATCATAGGCTCTCGTTGCCTCTCTGACACCCCAACATTACCAAGCAGCATCCCCGTTAGCAGCTCTCATCCCTCTCCGCCTCGGCAGTTGGGGTGCCGGCTTCTGCTTTGCCCAGTTTAGGGCCGGTGCAGAGTCGAGGTGGGCACCTCGGACGATTTTTTCTCTCTACGCTCCGGTTTGCCATCTCGTCTCGCCCCTTTCCTACCTACTGCTACCGCTGCAGCACAGCGCACCCACTTCTCAGCATACCAAAGAGGCCGAAATGCCCCGTTGGAGGCTGCGCTCAGCCTTCCGCAAAGTGCCCTTTGCTAGCTGCAGCCAGACACAGTTCCCGGCCGGGGGCAACTTCCAAGACGTTATCCCACCCCGGGTGGGGCGGGCAGGGGCAGGCGCCCGGACACTTTCTCGCAGCCTCTGGGGACGGCCAACTCACACCTTGCCCGAGCCGCGCAGGCAGGGGCTGTGACCGTAGGGGGGATTGCAGAGCCGCGGGCTGGCTCTGCCCGCTGCCCTCCCCGCCGCTCTGCTTGCCCTGCCCGCTGCCACCGCCGATTCTCCCCGCGGGGCGGATAGAGGCTCCAGTCCTGTGAGAGGCGACTATTCAGAGAGGAAGGGCTTTCAGAGTGGTGGGTGGTTGCTAGACCTTTCAGCTTGCATGTCGGGGGGAAGAAAAGGACAAACGTATAACGCCCTGCCACACCACACACACACACTGCGACCACCACCAAAGGCCCGTGTCCTTCCCTTGCGGCGGGGAGGCTAGTGAGGAAACGCGTACCTCGGCGTGCCAGGGCCCACAGCACAGCACACCTTCCCCCTTTTCCCAGGGACTTTGCTGCACTTAGCCCCTTTGCATTGGACGAATAGGTTTTGGTGGCAGGAGTGGCACTGCGTTCTGCCACCACTACCAACTTGCTTGTGGAGGGCTCGGCTTATCTGGAGTGTGCCTGAGGCGGGGTATTCAGTCTGAACAAGCGAGGCAGACTAGAGTGCCAGAAACCTGGGGGCTCGGGGAGGCTGGAGGTGTCACTGCCCCCTTTGTGCCTCCTTTGTCACAGGTGCGAGGGGGTCACAGGGCCGTAGGACAGCAGAGAGTGGAGGTAGGTGCTCAAGGCTGCAGCCCCTGCTTGCCAGATCCGTGGTCTGGCTCTCCGTCCCGAGCGTTTTGCGCCGCTTTGCTCCGGTCAGGCGTGGTCCCGGCGGAAGAACCGGGAAGCCTAGACCAAGCCAAGCCGCATACCCTGCCCTGACATCTCGCTCTCAGCAGCGCTAAACTGCGGCTGACTCTCTGGGGAGGCTAATAATCCTTTTGGCCAGATTAGATTAGATTAGATTAGCTCGGTCACAGGCGCTGCTGCTGTGCGGGCAGGTCACCTCCGTCAATGCTGGGGTCACCCGCGGGAGAGCTGGGAGTCGGTGCCACCATGCCCTGCTTCCCCTGGTGCCCCGAGCAGTGGGTCTCCCGCTCTTCGGGAAGTTCCATCCCGTCTGCGGCATGAGGCTACGCCACAACTCCCCGGCCCTTCCCCGACCCCCTTTGCCCGCCAAACTTTTCAGAGCTGATTTTGCTTTTTAGTCTCAGAAAGCACCACATAAGCGAGCAGCTGCTTCTGATCCAACCGTGCGGAAAATCGAGCAGGTTAGGCAGCTAACGCTGGCTGCTATTTCAGTTTATTTAGTTATTTTCGGACTGCTGCACTTTTTTGGGTCTTTTCAACAGCTGGTCTTTTCCCAGAAACGGGGCTAAGTGTCTCTTTTTCAGATGTCCTCTGCTTTGCGTTTCCACTCCACCACTGGCTGCTGTCCTCTTTCCCATGTGAGACCCCCTTGCTGTCCTCCCCAGCCTTCCCCGAGCACCCTAGCCCCTGCTTGGGTTTACTAGCACCAAGCAGAACTCTGGGAGAAGGAAGAGTGGGGCAGGGAATGATGGTGTATCCAGTGAGGTGTGTGCGAGTCTCTGTCAAGGCTGCATCAAGTGGCTTTGTTTCGGTTTTTTGTTGGTTTTTTGTTTGTGGGGTTTTTTTTCTTTTTTATATTGGAATAATGTTGCGATCAAATTTCTTTCAAATTTGACAACTCAGAAAGTGAAGATGCTTTTTTTTTTTTTTTGCTGCTGTTATTTATCTCTTTACATTGCTGCATAAGGAGAAAAACTGTGGGAATCAATAGACATGGCTTTGCATACACTGAGTTTTCCTGGGCTTAATAGTACAAAGAACAATGAATCTCTAAATATCTTCACTGTCTTGTCCAGCATAAAAATACTTGCAATGTCTTAGGTTTCCTGGGCTTCACTTGTGTTTTTGTTTATTTCCATTTATCTCTGCCATTCTTCGCAGAGTGTGAGACAGAAGAGCATTTTTTCCTCACAGTTAAAAATTGCCTGAGATCATAAGCCCTGAGGCAGGAGTTGCAATGATAAGATGCCAGCCTGGTGGCTTGCCCTTTCCTTGAGGCTCTAAAACTGGGTATGATTAGTTAGAGCATAGATAAAGTCATGAGGGAGGATTTGGGGCTTAAAGGGAAATGGGGAAGGAGAGGTACCTCTTTGAGGTTGTTTTTAGAGCAAATACCACAAGTGAATAGGTTTTTTTGTTTGTTTGTGGTGGGTGTTTGTTTGGGTTTGGGTTTTTTGTTTTTTTCCTGCCATTGCGGTGCCCATGAGAGACGAGTTAAGTCGGCTGGAGTACTAGATGCCCCTATCGTAGAAACTGCTGTCACTTTTCACTCTTGGTAGCAGCCCAGCAGACAGAGGATGTATCAGGTTTCCTCTCCATTTACCTCCAAGAAGAGGCATCTCTCCAACTCAGGCAGGGATGTTGACAGGAGTGTAGATGGAAATTGACATTACTATAAATATGTTGCTGATAGAGGAATTTGGTTTCTGTTGGTATCAATCCCATATCAATATCAAACACAAAGCCTGTTTAAAAAGAAGAGCATCTGAGATGCAGGCTGTGGATGAACTGCGATCTCTGCAGACTGCCTGTTTAAACACCTTCTCTGTAAAATCCTCAGACTGTTCTTTCATGGTAGCTTATCATTTAGAAAAAGTTTCCAAGAACAGCCATGCAAGACTGGATCTGTTTAAAGCAGAATCTTGGGTCCTGCCCATCAAATACATAGTGTGTGTCTTTATCTGAATTCTAAGCAAATTGGTCCCCTTGTTGTCTTCATTAATCATAGAAAACATACCTCCCACCAAGAGACAATGGGTATTTTGCCTCAGGAACAGCTGAGAATTGGGTCCCTGAAGTTTCTTTCCTGTAGAAGCTCTGATTGCTTAAGCACCTTACTTCCTGTACTATTAATTGAACTGCAGTAAGTTTCTGGCACTCAAATGTAAAATTGCCTATTCATATGTACTTCACCTACTGAAGTTTTATCCTCTGTGGAATAAATTTTGTGAATTCATACAAATTTAATTATTCTCGATTGGATTAAATTGCATAGTGTACTAGTTAAGGGGTGAAATTTATGCCTGCTCATGAGTCTTTCTACTGAAATATAATGCTTGCACCAAATCTAATATCTGCTAATGATAGGCCATTTTAAAATGAATTCATATACAAAAACGATGACCTGGACATAAGGGAAATATGTAAAAATGTATCATTGGTTTAAATATTTATGTGCACGTGGTTTTCATTTTAGTGAGATGTTTATTCTACTTACTTGCTTTGATTATGTTAAGTATATTAGTTTTGAGCTAAAATCCTCATTGACTTTGGATTTAGATAAGGCATGATTTAGACATTCAGAAGTCTTCCTTTTGCAAAGATTCTTTGTCCTGTAAATTCCTGTAAATATGTCATCTGGAAAGGAGATTGCTGTTTGAAACTGCAAATCGTTTTTTTCAGGAAGACTTCATAGAACTAAAGAAATAGAAAGCAGAGCAGTACACTGACTATGATGTTTCATAGTTGAAGAGGTCACTCCTAGTTGAAGGGGTCACTCCTGAGGTTTTTGTATAATCACTCAACATGTAGGATAAAATGTGGTGAGTCTAGAAGGTGGTTGGATAAATGAAGTGGTTGTGTGCAGATTAAATTCTGATGAATATTTACAGATGTTTGCCAAATGTGCCTGCAAGCACCGACTCTTGCTGGAGCAGGTTTCATTCAAATGAATACGACCTTGTTACTTCAGGAGCAGTGATTTGTTTCTATGCCTAATTCTGATTCCCATGGCTGATTTTGCAGACACTGTTACTTCCCCATATGTTGCTTTCCTGCTTGTTAAAATCACAGGCAATGCCTGAGCACCACTGCACAGGTGTGCTATGAGTCCTTTTGTTTGCTTTTCACATTTCAGTGAGTCGTATTTGTTCAAAGATGAATTACCAAATGAGAAACAAAACACTGAAAGATCTTAAAATTTCACAATCTCAGTTATGGGAAAAAAAATGCCATGGTGTAGCACAAGGCTTGATTTACAACTGAGATCAACTTGCTACTATGCAGAGCATATACAGTAGAAAAGCAGCCTTACCTGGAAACAAACTGCAGAACTAAGGCCATGTTTAGTTCAGAAAGAGGCTGCTTCTTGCACAGAGTGTGTTTCTATTGTCAGAACTGATGAAGCAACTGGGAAGAAAATCTTGGAGACCATGTGATAAAGTGCTCAGAGGAGTATATTCATCTTCAGACTGTTAATTTTTTATTTTGTACTCAAAGTGGATCCTTTGATGTACTGAGCCACTCCTAAGTACTGAAAATTGTAATTGCAGAGAGAACTCAAAGTGTTTAGCACCATGATGGACTGGACTCATAGAGATCAAATTGTGATGTATTCTTTTTATTATACTCTGCAGTGAAGGTAAACAGTGTGTGAACCACTAACAAAGTTGTTACTCAAATCAGGAGCATTCTGACTTTGAAGAGTATCTTTTTGAGAGCAAAACCTCAAAAAACAGTAAGTGAAAAGCTTTTAATGGATAAATGGAATGCTGTTGTTTTGCACCTCTACCATACTCAGTTAGAAGCACTGACATTAAATAGTAGCGTCAAAAGTAAATAGCTGCTCATGAGACAGCATTAAGAAGTCAGAATAATAATATCAGTAGTTAAAATCCAATACACAAGTCAGAATAATAACACCTTCTGTAGTAAAATTCAATGCTTTAGTTTAAGTGACACACTGCATCGAACATAAGCAACATTTTAATTGTCTGAGAGTTAATATTGGATGGTTGTGTGGGTCAAATGACAATAAATGACACTTGGTTGCTGGCAGAAACTGGTGTTGTAATTTTTATGTCCATACATTGTGTTTTCACTCTGACACCTGCTTATTTTACTTTTAACTGAAAGCATTGCAAGGATTTGCACTGAACAAGTTTTACATTTGCACACTGAAGGTAGTATCTTGAAAACTGGCTTAATCATTTTGTGACACTAAAATCAACCTGGTCCCAACAGACAGTAGAATTGAATCAAGGTTAAATGCTACAATTCCCTTGGAATTGTTTTGGCTTTTGCTCTCAGACAGAGATACAAATAAGCTGTAATCCTGTATGGAAAAACTTGCTTTAAGGAGATTCCAGAAAGGTCTGGATTTCGTTAAGCTGGTAGGGGAATAGACTTTGCTGTTCCCTGAAAATTCATCATGTCATCTGTGTTTTTTTGGTGCAGCTTTGTCATTTGGAAAGATAAGGATGTAGTGAGGGTGCAGAACATGTAGAACTCATGCCTTAGCTGATGTCCTGTCTCCGAATCTGGGCATTAGGTTGTGTAAGAAAAATGCAAGAAGTGGCAAATCTAGGTTTGATCCTTCCCCTAATCTATCCTCTCAGTTTTTCTTTGTCACTAGACCGTCTAAACTCAGAACCTTTGTTCAAGCTACTGTATATAGTAGCTTCTGAAGGAACTATACACCTCAACTTGTCCAATGGCATTTCTATTTCGGGCGTCAAAAACCTTTGTATGGCAGAAAGCTCCATTTAACAACATGCCGTGTGGAAAGGGTGTGGAGGGGTTTGTGCTTTCAAAGGGTGCTCCTTATTTTGTCTCCTGTTGAAAAAGAGAGGCTAATGCTCCATTTACTTCTAGCCCATATCTGGGACCAAACTATAAAATTGCTCTATCACTCAGTGACTGCCTCCCAGCAAAGAAGGGGAACTAGGAAAAGGGCAGGACACCCACGATTAAAATGAAAACAGATTTAAAGAGACAGTAAAACCAATACCAGTATAAAGTACACAAAGTTATACTCACCCCAGCAAATGTATGGCAGTTACAATAAAGGAAGACAGTCTGAAGCAGAACTAAGAGAAACACAATCAAGAAAAGCCCAAGCAGAAAACCCCTAACCTCAGCAAACTTCACCCTTTATAGTGAGTGTGATATTTATGGCATGGGATACACCTGTGAACCAGCTTGGGTCAGCTGTCCTGACCTGTGACTGGTCTGCAGACCATGGCTGGCCTATTACTCTGTTCCAGTAAAACCAGGACACCCTGCTGTTCCTGCTCTGTGTTTGTGATTACTGATTACAAGCAGCTTTTCACAGGTGAGTATCTCATCTATAATGTGAAGAACACCTTGGTTATGGTGCTTTCTTCTTCCTTGAACTGTAGGAAAATCCTGAGAATTTCCATCATCTCAATTGCTACACATGATAATTTTTCTTTGCTGAGGATAAGAGGGTATCTCAGGCTTTGGAGGACAAAGATGAGCTGACATATCCCTTTGCATGCTCTGCTTTTGTCCAGCTAAAAGGAATTAATTCCTATGGATTTTCTAGGCCTTTGGGATAAGGAAGTATCTCCTGCAAAGGGCATGTTTTCACAAAGTCCTTTCTCTTGAGGGGACAAGCAGGATATTTCTTCCTTGAACAAGCTTTTAAAGAATTAAGCTCTAGTGTAACTGAAGACTAGAATTTTGTGCCAGCGTTGAACGGTTTGAACAGGAGGGTCTGCATAGAAAAGTAAAGACTTCTGTTGACACATGAATCTCTTGGTTCTCACCAATGCTGACAAAGGAAATATACACAAATTCATTGCCCTTTAATGAAGTTTGAGCTGAAAATGTTAATTTAAAGAAGTCAAGTTTACCAGACTTCGTTACTTTTTCAGTAAATGTATTTCTAAGGATGTTCTGCCATGTTTAAATAAAACATCCAAATGAAACAGGTCCCAAGTCCTTCTCATTAGAGACAAGCATTGTGGAGCATTACTATCACCCAATATTTTCTATAGATGTCTTTCATATAGAGGTACATTTATTGACATTTAATGAGATGAACAGAAACTACCAGTGGAAAACATACTGGAAAATATAGAAGTAGTCGTGGAAAAAATAGTAGAGTAAGAAATATTTTTAAAACTCAGTTACATAATTAGTATAGTAGTATCTTATAAAATAGAGTATATCAGGAAAATCTAATCTTAAGGGTTAAATTAATAGTGGTGCTTGTTAATTCATATTGCTCATTATAAGAAAAGACACTTTACAGTTCTGATTCAACTACAGGTCGAACCCAGACTGCTAATAGCTCCTGAGAAACTGAACCTAAATGTGATTTAAGCAGATTATCTCACTAGGAGATCAACCTAAGATCTCAGATGTGAATTAACTTCAGGATGTCTAAAACTCAGGTGCAATTCTGTGGCTTGGACTTTTTCAGCTTTCATTAAAATCCATGTTTTCAAATAGCATTAACAGGTGGATTAAAGTTTGTAAAGCCTTGTGCCCCTGAGACATTTCCTCCTAGCCTCTTACCAGTACAAATATATATATATATATA
>WBNM01022787.1:0-21137 GCA_013399055.1 Ramphastos sulfuratus | reverse complement strand
CTGAACATATTTCAGTGTGTTTTGGTTTCAGCATGTCTTGATGCAATCCATCCTTTGGGGATCTAATTCCTACGTGTATTATTCTTACATTAAACATAATGGGGAGTAAGAAGATAACTCTGTTGGACCTGCTGAAAACCTACAGAGATTTAAGCTTTAAGCAATCAGTTCACAGGCTCACAGGATGTTAGGGGTTGGAAAGGACCCAAAGAGATCATTGAGACCAAGCCCCCTGCCAGAGCAGGACCAGACAATCCAGCTCAGGGCACACAGGAACACATCCAGACAGGCCTTGGAAGTCTCTAGAGAAGGAGACTCCACAGCCTATCTGGGCAGCCTGTGCCAGTGCTCTATGACTCTTACAGTAGAGAAGTTCCCCCTTGTGTTGAGGTGGAACCTCCTGTGCTGCAGCTTCCATCCATTGATCCTTGTCCTATCCCAGGGAGCAGTGAGCAGAGCCTGTCCCCTTCTCTCCTGACCCCCAGCCCTCAGAGATTTCTAAACATTTATTAAATCCCCTCTCAGTCTTCTCTTCTCCAGACTAAAAAGCCCCAGGTCCTTCAGCCTCTCCTCACCAGGGAGTGTTCAAGTCCCCTCATCATCCTTGTGGCCCTCCTCTGGACTCTCTCCATCAGATCCCTGTCCCTCTTTAACTGGGAAGCCCAAAACTGAAGGCAGTACTCAAGATGAGGTCTCACCAGGGCAGAGAGGGGAAGGAGAACCTCCCTTGATCTGCTGGATACACTCTTCCTAATGGACCTCGGGATCCCATTGGCCCTTATGGCCCCCATGGCACATTGTTTTCCCCCAGGTCCCTCAGCCTCTCCTCACCAGACAGTGCTCCAGTCCCCTCATCATCCTCATAGCCCTCCACTGGACTCTCTCCAGCAGACCAACTTGAGCAGACTCCTTCAAATTCAGCATGGGTCTGTACCTACAGAGATGTTACCTTTTGATTTCATTAGTTTAAAAGTAAGTTATCAATTCATTTTCCTGGGCTCCACAAGAGAAAACATGTTTCCAGCTGGGTTTTGCTAGAAACCTGACAGAAGCTGAGATCCAGAGATGCAGAAACTGATTGACTTAAAGAAAAAAATAATAATAGGGGAGAAAAAAAAATAATGGTAATAAAAAAAGATCTGTTTAAGTCAGAGGAAGATTTAAGTGCTTTACCAGTCAGACCAGTACTTGAAAACCCCCAACATGAACACATAAAAGCAAAGATCATGAAGTGACATGACAGCCAACCACATCCTTCAATCATCATCTTTCAGCACTACATTTACCAAGTAAAGCTCTGAAGTGCAAAAGAAAGATAATGCTCAAGTACAAGCAACTAGGGCAGGTGGTACAGAAAAAAAAAAAAGATACCAAAAAAAAAACCCCACCCCAAACCTATTACAATATATAAGATTTTAATCTCCTATTTATGATTCTTCCATAAAGTTTATTATAAGCCATTATATACAGCTCAAAACTGTCTTGTCACAAAGTGCCACTTCCAATGTAACCATAGCAAAATAATTCTGCACAGAACAATCTGCAGAAAATATCACATCAAAAGGTAATGTAGGAGTGCAACATAATTGTGGCAATTTAACCATATTAATACCATGCTGCTTATACTTTGGGCCCCCAAGCTAAAGAACTTTATGCATAGAATAGGTAGGTTAAAACAAAAAAAAAAAAAAAGATATAAAAAAAAAATCTCTGTTGATATCATTTTATCTCAGTTAGCTCTGCAGGGAATAGAGTGTGAAATATAGAAAGTATGTGACTAGTAGGTGCCACTGTTTCTTCTAGTGAAACCTAGAGGGCTTTTTTTTTGTTACAGAAACACAGAAGTGGGCCAAATCCTGCTGTTCACCTACAAACTAACTCAGAAAGGGGAAAAAAAAGGAAGGAAGGGAAAGGGGGGGAAAAAAAAGGAAGGAAGGGAAAGGGGGGGAAAAAAAAGGAAGGAAGGGAAAGGGGGGGAAAAAAAAGGAAGGAAGGGAAAGGGGGGGAAAAAAAAGGAAGGAAGGGAAAGGGGGGGAAAAAAAAGGAAGGAAGGGAAAGGGGGGGAAAAAAAAGGAAGGAAGGGAAAGGGGGGGAAAAAAAAGGAAGGAAGGGAAAGGGGGGGAAAAAAAAGGAAGGAAGGGAAAGGGGGGGAAAAAAAAGGAAGGAAGGGAAAGGGGGGGAAAAAAAAGGAAGGAAGGGAAAGGGGGGGAAAAAAAAGGAAGGAAGGGAAAGGGGGGGAAAAAAAAGGAAGGAAGGGAAAGGGGGGGAAAAAAAAGGAAGGAAGGGAAAGGGGGGGAAAAAAAAGGAAGGAAGGGAAAGGGGGGGAAAAAAAAGGAAGGAAGGGAAAGGGGGGGAAAAAAAAGGAAGGAAGGGAAAGGGGGGGAAAAAAAAGGAAGGAAGGGAAAGGGGGGGAAAAAAAAGGAAGGAAGGGAAAGGGGGGGAAAAAAAAGGAAGGAAGGGAAAGGGGGGGAAAAAAAAGGAAGGAAGGGAAAGGGGGGGAAAAAAAAGGAAGGAAGGGAAAGGGGGGGAAAAAAAAGGAAGGANAAAAGAAAGGAGGGGAAAGGGGGGAAAAAAAAGAAAGGAGGGGAAAGGGGGGAAAAAAGACAAGCAAACAAACAAAAAGACAATAAAAAAAATCCCAAACCAACCAAATAAAGGAAAAAAAAAGCAACACAAAACCAAAACGAATCTCAAAAATCCAAACCAAAACTAAACAGAAATATCTCTAAAAGAGAAAAAAAACAAAACACTATAGAAGGAGGGGGGGAAAAATCATTGATGCTGTAGTATCTGTTATTCCTATTCCATGCTAACAGATCTTTCAGCTCCACAAGAGAGAGACAGAAAGCAGCCCTGGAAACAATTTACTTAATGATGGAATGAAAAGGAGAGTAAGGGGAAGATAAAAATAGCTTAAGACCAAATTTGCACTAGACACAACATGAAAGTTTGCTTCGAGACTCGCAGAGCTTTCCGAGTTGGTCTGTTTGCAGGGACATTCATCTAACCAAATATGAGGCCCTATGGGAACTCTGAGGAGATTAAAAAGAAATAATGAAGGCATAATTGTGGGTTAGCTGGGAATAGTTCTTTCTCCTCCTCAGCATATGGAGAAGTGTGTCAGTCAGATGGTGCACACTGGAAGGTATAATACCTAGGGGGTTTGAGCGGCTGATGCTTCTTTATCTCTTCGTTTTGCTTTCAAATTTCTTTTTTCATCTGTTATTTTAAGAGATACCAGAGCTTGAGGTATTCTCTATGGGGTTGTCTTGCTTGCCTTTTTTTTTTTTTCCTCCTCCCCCTCCCCCCCCCCCCCTTTTTTTTTTTTTCTTTCCTCCTCAGGGTGATAAATTGAGGATTCGCATTAATATATGCACTGACAACTATCTCCTACCCTGCCCTTACAGGTGGAACATTTACCTGCTCAGGCTAATCAATCAGAAATTATGAAGTTGCCTATCTACTATTATTACAATTTTTTTAAAAGAAATTAAAATCAAATCAAAACAAGCACAAATAACCTCCCCAAAAAGCCAAACAGCAAAACCAATGCTGCAGACAAGCACTGTTGATAGTATTCTCTCATTTTTTTTTCCTTTTTACATCTAATAGTTCTTCCTTATGGCCTTTGCTGGACATAAATTGCTACTACTTTGGTTAAAGTCCCAACTTGCAGATCTTTTCCTTTCCCTCTGACAAAGCAGCTACATCAGAGACTGTGGGCAGAGAGTTTAAACTGGCAGTGTTGTTAATGCCATCTTGATTGAACCACACTCCTGCAAGCAGCACTGGTAGCAGACTGCAATACTGGATGCATACACCTTTCCTTGCCTGCTTCTAAGTGCCAGATGATAAGAACCAGACTATTAATACCAAAGGTGCAGATTAAAACTCTGCTTGCCATGGCATGGTAAGCTCAGCCCAGCTAAGACAACCATCCTGAAAACTAAGCCTCTGTGTCTAAATGTTTTCTTCATTAGCAGCAGAGCAAAGCACTCCTGCCTGTGTGATCTTCAGCTGATGAAAATGACAAGTTTCATCTTGGAGTCATAGAATCATTAAGGGTGAAAAAGACCTTTAAGATTAGCAAGTACCACCATCAACCCACCACCACCAGCACAGCCAGTAAAACATGCCTACAGGGTTTTTTTTAACACCACCAGGGATGGTGACCCCCCCCAACACCACTTCCCTGGGCAGCCTGTTCCAATGCCTGACCACTCTTTCAGGAAAGAAAATGCTCCTAATATCCAATTTAAATCTCCCTTGGCACAACTTGGAAGCCATTTCCTTGTCTTGTCTTTAGTTACTATAGAGAAGAGACTGGCACCCACCTCACTACAACCTCCTTTCAGGTAGTAGCAGAGAGTGTTTGTCTAATTGTTGCTGGGTAGAGATTGTTGTAGAGATCATTTGTCCCGTTGCAAATGTAGACACTTAGAAAAGTGACACATTGTCAGTCAGATTGGTTTGGAGCTACTCTGTGTCCCCTTCTGGCACAGGTTGCCTGGGGCCCCATCCCTGGAGATGTTCAAAGTGAGGCTCAACAGGGCTCTGGGCAACCTGATCTAGTTGAGGATGTCCCTACTGACTTCAGAGGGGATTGGACTGGATGACCTTTGGAGGTCCCTTCCCATCCAGACCATTCTATGATTCTGTTTTCTTATTCCACTGTATTTAGCTGGCTGCTTTTGCTGTTGTAAGACTGAAAACTACCAACATTTCATGCTGCCTGTGCCCCTGCAATTCAGCAGCTCCCCTGCCCCTGCAATTCTGCCCCTGCAAAAGGCAGAGAGGAGATTTAGACTGGATGTTAGGAGGAAGTTGTTTGCAGTGAGGGTGGTGAGACACTGGCACAGGTTGCCCAGGGAGGTTGTGGCTGCTCCCTCCCTGGAGGTGTTCAAGGCCAGGTTGGAGGAGGCACTGAGTGACCTGTTCTAGTGGGAGGTGTCCCTGCCTATGGCAAGGGGTTGGAACTAGATGATCCTTGAGGCCTCTTCCAACCTTACCATTCTATGTCTTGTCTGGGTTAAGATGACAGATGGGACATGTATTTAAAGGTATTCTGTGTTGACTTTATGGCAGACATTTATCATCTACCTTTTTTGTGGCTGTATCCCTGAAATGAGGCTATAAACCATACTGTATTCTAGCCAGTTTGGAAGAAAAGAGTTTTTAATCTCATCTAGTGCTGGTAGGCTTGTATTTGACCCTACTCTCACGTTGAACAGGCATTTAGCCTGAATTGTAACCTGGTCCTTCATTTGTAGAGCTTCCAAAAATATATTTGAGCCTACTTAGGAAAATTAAGCCAAGTAACAAAATTATTAATAATTGCTAGGAGAAAAAAAAAGGCAGGAACTAGTGGAGATTAAAAGAAGATGATATATTAGACTGGAAAGAGCTAGTCTCCAGAAATTATCCTCTTTTTTTTTTTTTTTTTTTTAAAGTTGAAATGGGTGAAAGTATTTTACAAAAGTTGTTTTTAATGAGACATTTTCTCTACATCATATCAGGACAGAACTGTGAACTTTTTTTTTTTTTTTTAATGGAATTACTTGACAAACTGATCAGTGCCATATCACTGCCTCCAGACACAGTTCTTTTAATGATGTCCAAACTACTTAACTATTAAAATGAAATTGTGAGCCAGCACAGTAGGAAGTAGATTGAGCAAGCTGAAGATCAAAGAAGATACCATCACAGTGGCCTTTGTGTGCTCACTGTAGGTTTGCTTTAACTGAAGGGTAAAGCAGCAGTGAATTGAATTAGATTGGGTTGCTTCTGGACCAGAGCAGTGGAAGGAACATAAAAGAAGGGTCAAATCAAATAATATAAAGCTAGTTTACCTGTGCAGAATTAACATCTAATCTATAATTCCATCAGGCATTTTATCCTTGTTGATGTACTCGTAAACACAAACCTCAGCAGCTGATTTATTGCATTGCTTTGTAGGTGTACTCCATACACACACCTTACACACAGGTTGGGTGTGGTATCTGGGTACAGGCTGGATAGAAGGCTTGATACCTGTAGTCCTACATGACTAATACTGCCCAGGAGATACCTTAAGCCTGGGGTTCTTTCAAAATGAGCCTAAAGAAGTATGGCAAACAGCAATCTTCCTTCCTAGCTTAGAGAATCAGAATGGTAATGTTGGAAGGGACCTCAAGGATCATCTAGTTCCAACCCCCTGCCATAGGCAGGGACACCTCCCACTAGTACAGGTCACTCAAGGCCTCGTCCAGCCTGGCCTTGAACACCTCCAGGCAGGGAGCAGCCACAACCTCCCTGGGCAACCCGTGCCAGTGTCTCACCACCCTCACTGCAAACAACTTCTTCCTATCATCCAGTTTCAATCTTCCTTCTGCCAGTTCAAACCCATTGCCCCTTGTCCTATCATTACAAGACCTTGTCAATAGTCCCTCCCCAGCCTTCCTGTAGGCCCCCTTCAGATACTGGAAGGCTACTCTAAGGTCTCTTGATCTTGAACCACAACAAATTTTAGGTACAACTCCTTGTATGGGGATGGATAGGGATGTGCTAGACAGCATCCAATGGAGGGCTAGAAGGATGAAGAAGGGACTGGGACATCTGTCTGATGAGGAGAAGATGAGAGACCTGGGAGTATTTAGTCTGGAAAAGAGAAGACAGAAAGGAGAACTTAGAATGTATTTAGTTGGAAGGGACCCTTAAAGGTCATCTTGTCCAACACCCCCGCAGTGAGCAGGGACATCCTTACCTAAAACAGGTTACTCAGGGCCCCATCGAGTCTGACCTTGAATGTGTCCAGGGATGGCACCTCCACCACCTTCCTGGACAGCCTGTTCCAGTAGTTCACTACCCTCAAAGCAAAGAACTTCCTCCTAATGTCCAACTTAAATCTGCCTTGCAGTAGTTTAAAATGATTGCACTTCCTACTATCACTGCAAGCCCTTCTAAACAGTCCCTGTCCAGCTTTCTCTTAGGTCCTCTTCAGATACTGAAATGCAGCTATAAAGTCTTCCTACAGCCTTCTCTTCACTGAGCTGAACCACCCAAACTTGCCCAGCCTGTCTTCATAGGAGAGATGCTCCAGTTCTCTGCTCATCTTCATGGCCCTCCTCTGGATCCGCCTCAGCAGGTCCATGTCCTTCCTGTGCACTCAATCTTCTTGTCTATATCCAGATGAGGATACTGAACAGCACTGGTCCCAGGATGGACCCCTGTGGGACACCACTTGTCACTTGTCTCCATATGGACATTGAGTCATTGACCACTACCTTCTGGATGCAACTGCACAACCAATTCCATATCTACTGAACAGTCCACCCAGCAAATTTATATATAATGTTTATAAATACCTGAAGGGAGAGTGTCAAGAAGGTGGTGCCAGGATCTTCTCATTAGTATCCAGTGAGAGGATAAGGGGCAATGGATACAAAGTGGAACACAGGAAGTTCCACCCCAACATGAGGAAAGAAGAATTCTTTACTGTAAGGATGCTGGAGCACTGGAGCAGGCTGCTCAGAGAGGTGGTGGAATCTCCTTCTCTAAAGACTATCAAGACCCATCTGGATGTGTCCCTAAGTGATCCTGCTTGGGCAGGGGCATCAAACTCAACCATCTCTGAGGATTCCTTCCAACCCCTAATATTCTGTGGGGATTGTGAATTGTTTAATGAGCTGCTGAGTGAGTAGCAGGCTTTGTGACTATCCCTAGCCAAGAACCAGCACATTTGTTGGACAAACACTACCCAAAATATTGGGTCCATAGAGAAAATAGAATCTTATCTACAGATGTATTTTCCTTTCCTGAAAGAAAAGGGCATCTGGATCTTACAACCCCTCAATGAAGTGGTTATATTTGAAATCTCAAACATTGTGCCTGTGTGAAACATTGAGAGGAAATGATGTCTTCCCATTGTATTTCTTCTGGTTGTCTTATTTTATCTTCTGTGTGAGCTGGAACACTGGAATAGGTTGCCCAAGGAGGTGGTGGAGGCCACATCCCTGGAGATCACAGAATCACAGCAACATGCAGGTTGGCAAAGCCCCTCAGGATCACCAAGTCCAACCCAGAACCCTGCTCTACAAGATTCACCTTAAACCATACCCCTAAGCACCACGTCCAAACCACCCTTAAACACATCTAGGCTGGGTGACTCCACCACCTCCCTGGGCAGCTCATTCCAGACCCTGACCATGCTCTCCTTGAAAAACTTTTTCCTAATGTCCAATCTAACCTTCCCAACCTCACCTTGATGCCATTCCCCCTTGTTCTGTCTCCAATTCCCTGTGAGAAGAGCCCAGCAGCAGCCTCTCCACAACTTCGCTTCAGGTAGCTGTAGACAGCAATGAGGTCTCCCCTCAGCCTCCTCTTCCTCACACTAACCATCCCCAGCTCTCTCAGTAACTCCTCATGAGATTTATTCTCCAGGCCCTTCAACTTGCACTGCTTGGGATTACCTTTACCTGCCTTTAGACTCTTTTAAGAGTCCCAGGCAAAGCAGTGACCAGACTGCAGGACAGGCTGTCAACATTTGAAGACAGAAGTGGTGTCTTCACACCTTTATTCCACAGCCACCTCTTTCTGCAAAGGCTGTCCATGGTCACACAGACACACAGCACATTTACACAAGCACACAGGAACTGGTGCTGCAATTTTAAAATTTATTTAAATGAAATGCAAATAAATTTTAAATATTAGGAAGAAGGTACAGGTGCTCAGGGAGAAGTTATTTGTATTTTATGGGATTCATTTTCCGCACAGTATGGGTAGGGAGTTAGCTACAAAACTTTCCATTATTACCCAGGGAAGTTGCCTGGTTAATTCTCCTTGTGTTGTTAAGATGATTCACCTCTCTGTGTTGTTTTAATATTTAAAATATCAAGGTTTGAGTTTGGGCAAGGAATTAGGGCTGGCAGTGGAACTTTGGGTTAGTTTTAATGAGGCACAGGAGGGTGCATGTGGGATGCACCCAGTGTGGGTGTGCCAGCAGCTGGGAGGGTCAGTCCATCTTTGCTAGGTTGTCACCTTGCAAAGGTAAGCCTAGGCAGGTCCCACAGAGAAATAAGAGGACGAGGATGGAGCTGTACTATTGCAATCACACCGCATGATAAAGAGACCAGAAGCACAACCACTCCTAAGAGGGACAGAAGATGCTCCCTGCCCTCTGTTCCATCATCCTCCAGCTCAGACATGCAATAGCTGATACCACAGAATGATAGGGTCTGGAAGGGACCTCTGAAAATCATCCAGCTCACAGAATCACAGCAACATGCAGGTTGGCAAAGCCCCTCAGGACCACCAAGTCCAACCTAGAACCCTACTCTACAAGATTCCATAGCCCTAAGCACTATATCCAAACCACTCTTAAACGCATCCAGGCTGGGTGACTTCACCACCTCCCTGGGCAGCTCATTCCAGTCCCTGGCCACACTCTCCAGGAAAAACTTTTTCCTAATGTCCAATCTAAACCTTCCCCAGCCTCAGCCTGAGGCCATTCCCCCTTGTCCTGTCTCCAGTTACCTGTGAGAAGAGCCCAGCAGCAGCCTCTCCACAGTGTTTAGGTAGCTGTAGATAGTGATGANCTGTAGAGAGTGATGAGGTCTCCCCTCAGCCTCCTCTGTTTCACACTAACCATCCCCAGCTCCCTCAGTTACTCCTCATTTATCCTCCAGGCCCTTCCCCAGCTTTGTTGCCCTCCTCTGGACATCTCTCCACATCTCTCTTTGTTGCCCTCCTCCTCCTCTCTTGTATTGCAGTGCCCAAATATCCCTGCCAGAGCAGGTTCGCTTAGAACAAGTTGCACAGGACTCTGTTCAGGGAAATTCTGAACGACTCTGGGGAAGGAAGTAAGAAGATATCTCAATGAACAAGAACCCATTGCCATCTCAATAAACAACTTAGCTAAGTCTCTCTGGGATATAGGACATCCCCCTGTCTGAAATGCCTATGGTAAAAGCCAGAACTAAAATAAATAAATAAATAAATTGAATCTACTGAAGACAAACTGTTTTTGAATCGTTTTCTGGAAGCCAGGTTTGTGAGCCTCTTGCACTTGCAGTGAAAGACAAAATCAGATTTGCAAGCACACACAAGGAACTGATCACCTCCACAAGAGGTGGAGAAACACAGAATTAACCAGGTTGGAAAAGACCTCTAAGATCACCGAGTCCAATCTGTCACCAAAAATCACATGGGTCAAGGCTTTTAGGACCTGTTGTTTTTAAAGGTCTTCCAGCCCAAATATTTCTATGAGTCCATGATTCTAAAAGCACAGTTCCAATCAGCTCAGCATCTGTAATGCAGGTACACAGTGGCACTTCTAATCAAGTGCAGTATTGCCTCAGTAACACAGCACCAAATCCCTGCTTACAAACTCTTGAAGCAGCATCAAAACAAAGTGTGAGCTGGATCTAATGCACCAGAGACTTTTAATAGAATCTGGATGATTTATCCATCATACCACACACTGGAAGCACTATATTCCTGTTTACACTCTTCTCTCTGGAACGAGTTGCCCAGGGAGGTTGTGGATGCTCCCTCCTTGACAGTGTTCAAGGGACCTTGAGTAACCTGTTCTAGTGGGAGGGTTGGAACTAGATGATCTTTGAGGTCTCTTCCAACCTAAACCATCCTGTGATTCTATGATTCTCTTTGCTAATTACAGCACCTGAACTCACCCATGCAGGAATTGCAGCCTAATCTGTCCCAGAAACACTCCCTGTACCAGCAGTGTAATGCAATGCAACAAGCAGGTACTAGACAAGCTCAAGAAGTGTTATTCAGGATGTTTCATGCATTTTGTTCCAGCCTAGATACATTTTCCCCAAATTCTGTGGAAAACTCTCATTCTGAATTTATTCTCACTTAGGATGTGAAACAATCCTCTGACAGCATCCCACAAGGCAAATTTGAACCACTCCTAGGCAAAGAACTTTTCACAAGGTGGGATAAAAATATGTAAAGCTCATCAGGTAAAGAGATAATATGGTAACTAGCTGTTTTGCCTGAGAGAAAATAATAGAAAATCCAGCCCAGAAAGAGCAGTCACAGAAGAAAACCTGCCCTGAGTTCTTTCCTTGTGTGCCCTTCTTAAAGTTCTTTACATGGGACTTTTTCTGCCTCATTTAATTTTGGCAATGTAGCCTCTCACAAACTGAGGAGAGCAAGTCATTGTTTGAGCCCTGATGAGTTTGTCATGAATCACTTGGTTAAATCTCAACCAACAACTCTGATCTAAGATAACACAAACTTGTGTGTCATGGAACTCTTGGATCTTCTGTGATGGAACAGAGCCCTGAGGCACACAAAACTTTACTAAAGCTTCTGTGGTTTCATCCACTTCATAATTACAACTGGAGATTAACAGAAGGTTTCGTGGAAGTTTAAAAATAAAAAAAATTATTTCCTCAGCAAATTTTGATGAAAGTCAAACAAAATAATAAAAAAAAAAAGTCATACCATGAATTAAAATGATGTCATTAACACAGACTAATTGAAGAGCAAGTCACATGGCCAAGTGGGCTACGTTCTAAGCTTCATTCTCACAAGAAGCTGGGGATCAGCCTTGGGTATGATCCTCTGAAGAAGAAAAGTCAGCAATTTCGAACTGAAAAAGCGTGGTTGGATAGTTACATGCCAAACCTAATCAAAACATTTCAGGAACAGTGATGGAATTTGATTAGCTCATATATAGAACCATAGAATGGTAAGGTTGGAAGGGACCTCAAGGATCATCCAGTTCCAACCCCCTGCCATAGGCAGGGACACCTCCCACTAGTACAGGTTACTCAAGGCCTCCTCCAACCTGGCCTTGAACCCCCCCAGGGAGGGAGCAGCCACACCCTCCCTGGGCAACCTGTGCCAATGTCTCACCCCCCTCACTGGAAAGAGCTTCCTCCTGACATCCAGTCTAAATCTCCCCTCTGCCAGTTCATATCCATTGCCCCTAGTCCTGTCTCATTGCAAGACCTTGTCAGTAGTCCCTCCCCAGCCCTCCTGTAGGTCCCCTTCAGATACTGGAAGGCAATATACACATGTATCTATGCTGTAACATACATCCTACTTCACCACAATCATGGAATGCTACAGATTGGAAAGGACCTCCTGAGATCATCTAATCCAACCTCAGAAGATAAGGCTGGGTGATAGGTTGGACTGGATGAGCTTGGAGGCCTCTTCCAACCTGGCTGATTCTATGATAACATAGAAGAAACATCATGTGTCAAAATAACCCCACAAACCTCTGTAAAAGCAAAACTAGAGTGACTGTGTTAGCCTGACCTACGTCTGGGATGAAATAATGTAATGGATAAACCAAGAAACAATTTAATAAATAATTAGGGTGTAGCATAATTAGCAAGTTTAGAGAAAACATAATTGCAGCACAGGAACTGAGACTATGAGTTTGGGTGACAAAGGTGTTTGTGTAAAGCTCTTTGGTGAGGCATCTGACTCCCTTACACATGGCATCTTGATTACAAAGCCACCATAAAGAGCAAGTCAGCCCCACACACTTGAAATTAGTTAAGCAGCTGTGAAGGGAGTACCCTAAAGAAGCAATTTTAGACAAGCCTTGAGGAGTGACATCTTTACTCCAAAATATCAACAAAATATTGGAAGAAAAAGTATAATCATGACTGTGAATTTGAAAGCAATGAGAGAGTCCAATTTCCTATTCATTTTTTGTCTTAATACAGAGGTTTCTGGGAAGTCTTTTCAGGACAGGTGACACAGGGAAGAAAATGATCCACTGATGTGTTACACATGAGTAGAGCACAGAGTAGAGTACAAGTTAGGAGTTGAGTTGGTGGGAAGCAGGTCAGTGGAAAAGACCTGGGAGTTCAGGTGGATGCAGTGCTCCATGAGCCAGTAATGTGCTCCTATGGCCAAGGAGGCCAATGGCCTCCTGGGGTGCATTAAAGAGAGAGTGACTAGCCAGTGGAGGGAGGTTTTTCTTCCCCTCTATTCATCTCTGGTGATGTCACTACTGCAATATTGTGTCCAATTCTAAGCTCCCCAGCTCAAGGGAGACAGGAAACTACTGGAGAGAGTCCAGCAGAGAGTACAAAGATGCTGAGGGGCCTGAAGCATCTCTGTGATGAGGAGAGGCTGAGAGCCCTGGGGCTGTTCAGCCTGGAGCAGAGCAGACAGGGGAATCTTCTAACACTGATCAATAGCTAAAGGGCAGGGGTCAAGAGACTGGGGTCCAACTCTTGTCAGCAATGCCCAGCTACAGGAAAGGGACAACAGGTACAAGGTGGAACTCAAGAAGTTCCATCTGAAGATGGAGAATTGACACATCCCAAACCAGGTCTCTTCCAACCTGGTTGACTCTATGATTCTATTCTATGAAGCAATAACAAAGATAGTCAGTCTTTGGCTGCTGTATAGCACAGTGTAGTACTATATGGTACAGTGTGATTCTATGATCTAGTTCCAATCCCCCTGCCATAGGCAGGGACACCTCCCACTAGAACTCGCATTTATGTGAAAATCAACTGAGAAACAATACCCTTGTGGGCATTTTCCATTTGTATTAAACAACCAACCAACCAAAACAAAACACAAAACATTGACACAAAACTCTTCCCAAGAAAACAGAGCTCTCAAGAAATAAACTACCCAATAAAATCAATGAGCTCAATCCTTTTCCCCTCGCAGTTGAACCTCTCTCTGTTTTCCTTTAAGACTGAACAAGCTCAATTTCCCCACACTTCTCCAAAGCCACAGGACTTACCAAGGACACCAAGACAGCTGCTTTGCCACTCTCCCCGTCGAGAAAAGCCATTTGTGAGTCACGGTGGGCAGGTCTGGAGCTCAGCAAGGATATACCCCATAGAAGAGAGTTCTGCAGAAGTGCTGCCTGAGCCTGGGTTTGCAATTAGTGAAAACACCTGAAGGAATGATGTTAATGAGCTATATTAAAGCAAAAAAAAAAAAAAAAAAGCAGCTAAAGGCTTCTTTGTCTCATGAAACACTTCCATACCACTCTTAGGAAGGGAATTTTTTTTCTAACTTATAGTTCTTGTCTCTGTCTGAACTGCTGGAGACTGTCCTCAGGACGCCCAGAGCAAGTCAGGACAAAACAGGAGTTTGCCTTGGTCGATGAGGACTGCATTGGGGATCAATTAAACACCTTGATGGTATGCACCTGTGGGTGCTGAGGCAGCTGGCTCTGGTTATTGGCCAAGAAGGCCAATGGCAGCCTGGAGTTCTTAGAAGGGTGTGGTGGAAGGTCCAAATTATACCTAAAATACATATCCAAGACATGCCCTAAACACCTACCTGGATACCTACCTTGCCCCTGCCCTTCTCCCCAGGTGGAAGCAGCAGGAAAGCAGCCAAAAGCCTTGGTGCCTCTCAGTCTGCCACAGAGACGCCAGATTTGGCCTTCATCTGCTACCTGCTTTGTTTTGAGTAAACACAGGTCATGGTGCAGGCCATGCGAGTCTCCCTTTTTTGGTGAAATAACTTAGGATCGGTTCCACAGGTCTTTTTATCTGTTGCTATTGGTCAAAGACCCTCGTGAAAATGGTTAAAACCCTAGCTAGCTTGTTTGCTGCTGCTGCCTTCGTTCTGCCTGCTACCTGTTTGCGTTGCTTTGCCCCGTGCCTAGCTGGGGGCTTGGCCGCCGCGCTGAGCCAGGGGACTGAAGGGTTTGCCCGGCGCTGGGCTACAGCTGCCCGTATGGGCTCAGCCTAGCCCCAGTCCGTTTGAGTCTGGCTGAGTCTAGGCGACTCCCTAGTGACGAGTGGCGACCTAGGGCTCTGCCGGCCCCGCTCCGGCCCCGCTCCAGCGCGACGGCAGACTCCTTCGCCGTGCACCGCGGCCGATCCTCCAGCCCCTGAACCCGGATCCTGCTTCGCCCAGGGGCTGCCCGCTCCGGTGCCCTCCTGAGAGCCACGGAGGGTTTGTCTGGCATCCGTGGATCTGCTCAAGACGAGGTGCTCCAGTGGAGCTGGGCAAGCAGCACAACCCCACCGCGCTATCACCGCGGGGAAGGGCACACCGCGTGGCTGGGCATCTATTTTACTCCTTTAAGCTGCTACCTATATTTTTGGTTTATAAACATCGAGACTCCAAACAGTGAGTAAACTCCCTCTCTTTCCTGAAGTTGGTGAAGGTTCATGTTTAAACTTTAAGCGGCAGATTGTGCTGCAGGACTCTCTCCAGTTGTTTAAAATGTTCTAAAACCTTTCCTAATAAAAATTAAATTAATCTGATTAAAATATATGCATTCTNGGGGTTGGAACTAGATGAGCTTTGAGGTCCCTTCCAACCTTACCATTCAATGATTCTATGAATGTATTTTTAGTAAAGCCACAATGATAGAGGCAGTGGAATAATTCCCTGCTGAGGACAGGCTGAGGGAGCTGGGGCTTGGAGCAAAGGAGCCTGAGGGCTGCCCTTATTTGTGTTGATAAAGATGTGCAGGGCAGTGTCAGGAGGGATGGAGCCAGTCTCTGCTCAGGGATGGCCAGTGACAGGACAAGGGGCAATGAGTGCAAGCTGGAGCACAGAAGGTTATATCTGAACAGAAGGAAAATTGTTTTTCACAGCAAAGGTGACAGAACAGTGGAAGAGGCTGCCCAGAGAGATTGTGGAATCTTCTTTCTTTGAAGACTTTCAAAACACACCTGGATGTATTCCTGTGTGACCTACTCTAGCTGATACTGCTCTGGCAGGGAGGTTGGACTTAATGACCTTTTGAGGTCCCTTTCCAATCCTTGTGATTCTGTGATATTGGCTGCAATTTACAATTTCCCTGCATGGGATTTAATGACCTACCCTAACAACGTTTTGCTCCATCCTCAGCAGCTGAGGCAGAGAACCCTTGAAGAAAACACATAACCTTCCTAGAGTGCTTCAGCTCTATGATAAGAGTTGCATGTGAAATTGTTGAACATGGAATCATAGAATAGTTTAGGTTGGAAAGGATCTTTAAAGATCACTTAGTCCAACCCACCTGCAGTGTGCAGGGACATCTACCACTAGCACAGGTTGCTCAGAGCCTCAAAGAACCAGATCTGGAATGTTTCCAGTGATGGGCATCTACCACCTCTCTGGGCAAGCTGGGCTGATGTCTCACCACCCTCCTTATCAAAAATGTCTTCTTTTGATCTAGTCCAAATTCCATTGGTTTACTTTGAAAACATCACCCCATGTCCTGTCACAACAGACTCTGAGAAAAAGTCTTATTGGTCCCTTTAAGCACTGAAAGGCCACCAGGTCTCCCTGGAGCCTTGTCTTCTCTAGGCTGAACAACCCCAACCCTCTGAGTCTGTCCTCACAGAAGGAGGATTTCAGCCCTCTCATCACTGCTGTGGCCTTTGCTGTCCCTGTCTGTCCTGTGGTGAGCACTCCAGAGCTGGCCCCAGCACTGCAGGTGAGGTCTCAACAGAGAAGCAGAGGGGCAGAATCCCCTCTCTCCACCTGCTGCCCATGCTGCTGGGGGATCAGCCCAGGAGGTGGTTGGATCTGGGCTGTGAATGGATGGTGCTGGCTCATGTCCAGCCTTTCATCCACCAGCACCCCCAGGTGCTTCTCCCCAGGGTTGCTTTCAATCCCATCATCTCTCAGCCTGTACTTAGAAGAAATGTTGCTCTGAGCCTATTGTAGGACCTTGCACTTGGCCTTGTTGAACGACACCTGCTGAAGTCTCACAGTCCAATTCCCCAAAAGGAGCTCTTTAATCCTGCAGCCTCTTTGAATTGCACAGACTCATGCTGCACGTGGTCACATTTTATTGTTTCAAGGATAAAGATTGTTCAAGGCATCTGACACTACACTTAAATTATTCATCCCCTGGCATTATTTATTCATCACCTCTTGAGTTATCTTGCTTTGCTAAAGTACCTGGTTTCCATTGCTCAGAGAACCAAAAAAAAAACAAAACCACAACAAAAAAGGCATTTTCTTTGTTTTAATTGAGATTTTGTGTCTCCTGCAAGCAGCAGGTTGTGTAGCATCAATACCCCTTAATGTCTATTGCCAAGTGTTTGAATGCAAGTGTCAGCATCTCTGCAAGTAGGTATTGAAAGGAAACCACATACTGCCAGGTCCTGCACTTGAGCCTCAAATTCTCAACTCCTAGGGGCCAATGGGGGACTCTGGAAGTCCTTTACCAGGGCCACAATCCATACTTGGTGTCATACAGGGAGTTTGTTGTCTCTACTTGGGCATGTGAGNTATGATTCTAAAATAATCAGGGGACTGGAACACCTCTGCTATGTGAACAGGCTCATGAAGCTGTGGTTGTTGACCTAACAGCAGCTTTCAATACCTGAAGGGGGCTACAAGAAGGATCATAGAATCATAGAATGGTAAGGTTGGAAGGGACCTCAAGGATCATCTAGTTCCAATCCCCTGACATAGGCAAGGACACCTCCCACCAGATGGAGAGAGACTGTTTGCAAAGGCCTGCAGTGATAGGACAAGAGGAAATGGCTTTATACTAGAGAAGAGCAGATTTAGAGTGGATGTTAGGAACAAGTTCTGCACTATGAGGGACAGGTTGCCCAGGGAGAGAGTTGAGGCTCCATACTGGAATATATATTCAAGGTGAGGCTCAATGGTGCTGTGGGCAACCTGATCTAGTTGAGGATGTCCCTGCCGACTGCAGGGGGATTGGACTGGATGACCTTTGGAGGTCCCTTCCAACTCAGTCCATTCTAAAATTCTATAAACTGCTACCAGAGGAACAAAAATTAAAATCTTCAGCTTGACAAAGCTCCTTGATCTGAAATTGTAACATAGAGCAGCCTGAGCTCCATGTGTGTTATAGTACAAAGGAAATTCTGGCTGTTTTTTATAGTTTATGACTATAATATTTCCTCCAGGCAGAGCCAACCAGCAGAAGCAGTGCTGAAAAGAGCAGGATCATTGGGTTTGTCAGTGCAGAAATCTGGGAAATGGCAAAACTTCACAGGTTTGGTGAACCTCACCCTCTGACATAAATGTGTATTTTTGGACTACAGTGTTTTATTACTTCTTTTTTTTTCTATTCCATGTTCCCACACTGCTTCTGATATTCAGCATCTTGGAGAAACAGAATCAAAAGTTGGCTCCCCAGCTGTGAGTGGAAATATTTGTGACCACAACTGTCATCTTCTACATCATTGTTCTTCTTTAAGAATAACTAATGTGAAAGTGGCACTCGTGCATTTATTCATGCTAGAAGTGGAAGAACAAAAGCCAACTCTAAAATTTCTTCAAAGCATGGAAATGTTGAGGTTTTCATTATGAACATACCAAGGACTGCAGTGGTAAAGATGAGATTTATGGAGGTAGCATGGAAGGCATCACACCTTCCTGCTGGAGGTATCCTAATCATAGAATCATAGAATGGTAAGGTTGGAAGGAGACCTCAAGAATCATCTAGTTCCAACCCCCTGCCATAGGCAGGGACACCTCCCACTAGCACAGGTCACTCAAGGCCTCATCCAACCTGGTCTTGAACACCTCCAGAGAGGGAATGCCCCAAGATATATTTAAGAGGAAAGGTGAGCTCCAATAGAGAGGTGATCATAGAATCATCAAGTGGTTTTGATTGGAAGGTACATTTAAAGGTCATCTAGCCCAGGGATCCTGCTGTAAGAAAGAACTCTGCTCTACTGAGGCCATACCTTGAGTGTTGTGTTCAGTTTTGGGCATGTCATTAAAAGAGGGATGTGGAGGTGCTGGAGCCAGTGCAGAGGAGGGCAAGGAAGCTGGGGAAGGGCCTGGGGAATAAATCTTATGAGGAGCAACTGAGGGAGCTGGGGATGGTTAGTGTGAAAAAGGAGGCTGAAAGGAGACCTCATTGTTATCTATAGCTACCTGAAAGGAGGTTGTGGAGAGGTTGGTGCTGGGCTCTCAGTTAAATAGTGATAGAACAGGAGGGAATGACCTCAAGCTGCCACTGGGTAGGTTTAAACTAGACATTTTTTCCCAGCAAGAGTGGTCAGGCACTGGAATGAGCTGCCCAGGGAGGTGGTGGAATCACCAACCCTGGATGTGTTCAAAGGTTGTTTGGCTGTGGTGCTTGGAGCTATACTTTAGGGTGCACCTTGCAGAGTAGGGATGTGGGTTGGACTTGGTGATCCTGGGGATCTTTTCCAGTTGGAATGTTTCTGTGATATCTGCAACTAGAGTAGGTTGCTTAGAACATCACCAAGCCTTACCTTGAATGTCTCCAGGGATGAGGATACTTCCCAGTACTGCAAAGACTCCATACTGACAAAGTCCCTACTCACTGCAGTGGCTTTTGCACCACATTTGACTGGCCACTAACATTCACAGCATCAAAAATAACCCAAAAGATCTAAAAGGCTTAATTCTCCAGCTCAGACCTTTCCCTTGCAGTTAAAAGTTGGCTTGTGATGAAGGCTTCAGTCTGGGAACAATCTTTACCCACTTGAAGAGGAAAAAAAAAAAACCAAAAACCAACATCTTACTGCTAGGCACTGTAGTTATGGTGATATAAATTGCATTTTATCAGTTTCAGCTGTTTTTTCTCCTGGCTTGTAAGTAAAAATCTCTTTTTAAGCTGAAGGCCCTCAAGGTTTACTAGCCAAATTTTGCTATCAGTTACACATGCAGCCCTATTAATGTTAATGAGATGGCTGAATTTAAGCAAAGGTAGAATTTGATCTTTACCCTGTTAAGTTGTAGGCTGTCTAGATACTTGTCTGCTTCAACTTAAAATCTGTTTAGTAATTTCTTCTTTAAGATGAGGAAGCCTTGCAAAGCCATGTCACAAAGCCAAAGCTGTAACAAAAGCAGGCCAGAAAATGATGAAAAGCTCAATGTGAGCTGGCAGTCTGTGCGTGCAGCCCAGCCAGGTAGCTGGGTCCTGAGCTGCAGCAAGAGCAGTGTGGGCAGCAGGGCAAGGAAGGGGATTCTGCCCTTTTACTCTGCCCTCCTCAGATCCCACCTGGAGTGCTGTGTGCAGTTCTGGAGCCTCCAGCACAGGAAGGACATGGAAGTGTTGGAGCGGGTCCAGAGGAGGCTACCAAGATGCTCAGAGGGCTGCAGCAGCTCTGCTGTGAGGACAGGCTGAGAGAGTTGGGGATCTGCAGCTTGCAGAATAGAAGGCTTCAAAGATCACATTCTGTGCTTCTGTCTTCCCAAACCTCCCTGGAGGTGTTAAAGGCCAGGTTGGATGAAGCCTTGAGCGACCTGTTCTAGTAGGAGATGACCCTGACTATGGTGGGGGGTTGGAACTGGATGAGCTTTGAGGTCCCTTCCAACCTAAACCATTCTATATTCTGCTTCCAGATTCTGTATGTGCTTCCAGAAGACCTTGGAGTGGCCTTCCAGTATCTGAAGGGAGCTTACAGGAAGGCTCAGGAAGGACTATACATAAGGTTTTGCAATGACAGGACTAGGAGCAATGGGTTTAAACTGGCAGAGGAGATACTGAAACTGGATGTTAGGANGAGATTGAAACTGGATGTTAGGAGGAAGTTGTTTGCAGTGAGGGTGGTGAGACACTGGCACAGGTTGCCCAGGGAGGTTGTTGCTGCTCCCTCCCTGGAGGTGTTCAAGGGCAGATTGGACAAGAGCTTGAGTGACCTGTGCTAGTGGGAGGTGTTGGAACTAGGTGATCTTTGAGGGAGGTTGGAACTAGATGATCCTTGAGGTCCCTTCCACCTTAAACCCTTCTATGACTCTGTGATAACCCTGGCTTCTCTCTGAAAATGCCCACTGCTGGCTGCTTCCTAGAGAGAACAAAAAAGCCTTGAAATGAGCTATTATGAAGTAGCTTGCCTAGAAAAAATCTCGACCTGACTCTCTTCTGGCTTGTGCTCTGAACCATGAGGTTTTTCCAATTTGTTCCAGACATCTTGAGTAAAAAAAAAAACAATACAACAAAATCAAAACAAAACAACCAAACTGATGATTCTTATAATCAAATCTCTGACTGACAGTCGAATTTTGCAGCCCCATGTGCAGTGTGTGAGCACAGCAGCTCCCATTAATACACAATTCCTAGATATATTTACAAGCCATTTACTTTGTTAAGATTGCAATTCATTCCGCAGCGGCTCAAAAGCAAACCCTCCTCTTCGGATCATCTCACATTACAACCCCGGCTCCAGTTTTTTTTAATCACTTCTAATTTGGGAAAAATTAACACTCAATTACAATGAGTTTGAACTCAAGAA